>PVLC010007390.1:13581-49000 GCA_004027655.1 Graphiurus murinus | reverse complement strand
TAATAATAATAACAATAATATAAATAAAAAGCAGCCTCACCCCCTGCACTTCCACACTTTTTTTCTCTGTCCCCTCACGAGTCTCCATAGCAGGTGCCCCCTCCCAACATACTGTATTTATTGTATCCCTTGTCTGTCCCTCCCCATACTCCCTAACACCATATTCTCCACTGAATGTGGGCTCCAAGGCTCACTCTTTTGTTCCCTCCTGTCCCAGCACCTAGAAGGGTGTCGGTCACATAGGAAACACACAACACACACGTTGGTGAATCAAGAGAAGGAACATTCATCTCTTCTCAATTAAAAATAAGGGCTAAACCCACCTGGACAAGGCAGATGAGAAAGGAGGTAATGGTGGGAGGAAGATGCCAACCGACCTGAAAGTGTATGGAGAGGCAGAAACTGACTTAGCAGGAGGAAGAGCTGCCACGTCAATGCAGGCAGAGGGTGTGGTGAGAGAGCCAGCTTGCCATGCAGGGCTTTGGAAGAGCTCCTGCCTGAAAGGCATAGACCAGGTGGAATGGTTTGGGTTCGGAATGTCCCCCAGCCCTCATGGAAACAAGGTATGGAGCTTGGTTGCTAAGGAGGGGCCCCTGGGGGTGTGGCTTTGGGAATTATACAAGGTCCCGTTCCTCTCCGTGCTCTGTTTCCAGCCTCTGTTAGGTGAGAGCAGAGCTTCCCACTGCTGGGCCCTGAGCTCCAGACCTGGTGTCTCATGGACTGAACCCTCAACTCTCAAAAGAACCTGTGAGCACAAGTCTTCCTTCTGCTAAATTGCGTGGTTGGTTGTTTTGGATTATGGCAGTGATACTGTTGACTAAGACACCACTGAAAGCAGGGCAGGCCAGGGCTGAAATTGGGGGATTGGACAGAAGTCTATCAGCAGGCCTCAGGTCCCCCTGTCACCTCACCCTGGCAATGGAAATTATTTGAGGAATACCCACTGCAAGTAAAATTGTGGTTCTTCGTGGAATGAAAAACCTAGTTCACAATATGTGATTTTGATCTCCACTAAACCTCATGATAGAGGAATTCATAGATATAGAAATGGTCTGAGAGATTTGGATAACTGCTCCAAGTCCAAGTGAAAAAGCAGGGCTAGACCTCAGGGCTTGGCTCCAGGTGAGAGCTCCTTACAAGACTGCCCCACACTCAGGAGAAGATGCTTTTTATAAAAACTTCATGTTTCAGGTGTCTACTTTGTAACAGTATCCTGTTGTGCCATTTTCAAATGTTAAAGGAAAAACAGTCTGGGGATTCAAGGAATTGTGTGTGTGTGTGTGTGTGTGTGTTTTACTGGAATTGGACCCAGAGGCATTCTACTTTCAAGTTACACCCCAAGCCTTTATTTTTTATTTTTGAAACAGGGTCTCAGTAGGTTGTGGAGGGCCTTGCTAAATTATGGAGGCTGGTCTCAAACCTGAGAGCCTGTTTCAACCTCCCAACTACTGGGATCACAGGTGTGTGCCACCAGGCCTGGCTCAGATGACTGCTTTTTAAGACAACTACACATTTCCCATTTGGGATTTGCATCTGGCATGATTAAAAGAATTTCAGTTTATAAATGTGTTTTTAAGCCGGGCGTGGTGGCGCACGCTTGTAATCCCAGCATTCGGGAGGCTGAGACCGGAGGATCCGGGTTCGCGGCCAGCCTCAGCTACCTAGTGAGGCACTCCACAACTCAGTGAGATGCTGTTTCAAAATAAAGAATAAAAGGGGGCTGGGGGTGTAGCTCGGAGGTAGAATGCCCCAGAGTTCAATCCCCAGTACCGCAAAAAAAAAAAAAAAAAAAAATGTGTTTTTATTATGAAAATCTATAGCCATTATATAATATACTTCCAAATGTTCCTATGTTATAGAGATGGACATTTTGTGAATAAGCTCCACGAGACAGACAAAATTCAGTTTAAAACATTTTTAAATTATTTTTCACCTAAGCCCATTCATTTACATTTCTCTGATATTGAAAAATTCAAGTGTTTGATGATTTTTATTAAAAGGCTTCTGGTTACTTATCTATGCTTATTAATTAATCTCTACAACTCTTTAAAAGGTTTTTTAAAATCATAAAACACCACATTTTATGATTACAGGCGTGGTAGCACATGCTTGTAATCCCAGTACTTGGGAGGCTGAGACAGGGCATCAAAGGTTTAAGGCCAGCCTCAACAACCTAGCGAGACCCTGGGGGTGTAGCTTGGAAGTAGAATGCCCCTGGGTTCAATTTCCAATACAAAAACAACAAAATCATAAAACCCAACTGAGAAATAATTATAAAACAATCTTCAAAAAATGGATTATTAAAATGTTCACATTTATGATTTCCGAGTATACCCCAGTCCTTTTTTTTTGTTTGTTTGGACACAGGGTCCCTCACTAGGTTGCTGAGTCTTGCTAAGTTGCAGCTTATTAGTAAAATGCTGAAGCACTTTAGATGTCTGCTATATATAATTGCCACTAAGAATCTCAACAGTGTCACTTCTCATGGCTAGTTCACTTCTTGTCTGTTATACTTGGGTGTCTTCTACCCAGAAACTCGATTCTGCTGTGCTAGCCTCTCTTCCTAAAAAGTAACTTTCCCCAAGCTAACTGGCACCATGGCTCAGGACCACCTACTCTTGAAGAGTGTTATGCAGTGACAACTATGGCTGTTACCTGATGTATACAGGTATTCCCATCAGGAGCACAATCTAATCACCTGTGAAAGATGCTTGGCAAAATATACTGGGTGGTAGTCACAGAGATCACTAACTAAAAACAAAAATGAGTTTTTCCGTGGCCATGGGTTTTCCCAGGCCAATTTGTTGTATTTCAGACTACCTTCACCCACAACTAGAGTCCCAGAATCTGCCTTTTGATAAGCACTTAGCTGATTCTGGTGAAGTCATATTCAAATAAAACACTAGATGGTGTTCTGGTTTCAAGAGGGAGACTACAATACATGTTTACCTCGCTTAATCACATTCATGCACTCAACACTCACCTAACATCTACCATGTGCAGAGCACAGCTACAGGCCTTAGAATTTGTGTCATTAACAACAAAAGAATACCTGCTCCTTGGAGCTGATATTCTAGTGGAGAAAGACATACACAACCAAAGATACAAAAATAGTCTAGCAACCGGGGTACGGGATTATCCATTTTAAAAGATAAAATATACACCCCTGGATATAATAAATGGGGATTAAATGGGGATTTTAAAGGATGTCCAAATCCCATCATTTTACTCAAAGGCAGTTATTTTAAGACAATAAAATTTGTGCAATTTTTTTTTTTTTCGGTACTGGGAATTGAACTCAGAGGCATTCTACCTCCAAGTTATACCCCCAGCCCTATTTTTTATTCTTTATTTTGAAACCGGGTCTCACTAAGTTGCAGAGTGCCTCACTAGGTAGATGAGGCTGGCCGCGAACCCGTATCCTCCGGTCTCAGCCTTCCAAATGCGTGTGCCACCACGCCCGGCTCTTGCACAATGTTCTAATACAACACATATAGAACCCACACATTACTAAATAGACACGTCATAATGGAAATTGAAAAGAAACTATCAGGGCTAGCTACTAACAGAGATGTGAGTAATACTTGATTCTCAATAGCCTGAATAAGTCTCCTAGTCTTCTTCATAAAATGTATGTAGTCTTAGCCGCGTGTGGTGCCACACACTTGTAATCCCAGCATTCGGGAGGCTGAGACGGGAGGACCCGGGTTCACCGCCAGCCTCAGCTACCTAGTGAGGTACTCCGCAAGTTGGTGAGACCCTGTTTCAAAATAAAGATAAAAAATAGGGCTGGGGGTATAGCTTGGAGGTAGAACGCCCCTGAGTTCAATCCCCAGTATGGCAAAAATAAATAAATAAAATGTATGTAGTCTTAAACCAGTAACACAGCTATTTAGCGAGGCCCTCCAAAACTTAGTGAGACCCTGTTTTAAAATAAGGTATAAAAATAGGGCTGGAACTCAGAGGAACAATGCATCTGGGTTCAAAAAAACTAACAGTAGCTGAACACACACCTGTGGTCCCAGCTACTTGGAGCAGGTTCACTAGAGCCTAGGAGTAACACTGCCAGCCTGAGCAACACAGTGAAACCAGGATCCACATGCCTACATGCAATTTATAAAAATGCAATAAACAGGAAGTTAAAATTGAGCATATATATTGCAACTAGGTCAGAACATTAAGGAAACCATTTATTGGATACATGCCTTTTGTCAATTGTTACTTTTTTTTTGCAGTACTGGGGATTGAACCCAGGGGCATTCTACCTCCGAGCTGCACCCCCAGCCCTATGTTTTATTCTTTAGTTTGAAACAGGGTTTCACTGAGTTGAGGAGTGCCTCACTAGGTAGCTGAGGCTGGCAGTGAACCTGTGATCTTCCTGTCTCAGCCTCCCAAAGTACTCGGGTTACAAGTGTGTGCCACCACGCCCGGCTGTCTTGACACTCTTGTATAAAAACCAAACCATGAAAATTGATGAATCTCCCTCTCCAAATAAAAACTTAATTCTATTAAAGGATTAATTACTATTAGTGCCTTTTTTCCCCCTTAAGGTTAAGTGAACACACATATCCCTCCACCCTACCACCCACATATCCTAAACTGAACATTTTTCCCATTTAGGTAACTCTAAAACTAAAAACCATTCTTGCTCTAAAAGAGCTATTTGCCGGGCGTGGTGGTGCACGCTTGTAATCCCATCATTCGGGAGGCTGAGACCAGAGGATCCGGGTTTGCAGCCAGCCTCAGCTACCTAGTGAGGCATTCCGCAACTTAGTGAGACTCAGTTTCAAAATAAAGAATAAAAAATAGGGCTGGGGGTGTAGCATGGAGGTAGAATGCCCCTGAGTTCAATCCCTAGTACCACAAAATAAATAAATAAATAAATAATAAAATAAATTGGAGCTGGGCATGGTGGCGCACGCCTGTAATCCCAGTACTTAGGAGGCTGAGACAGGAAGATTGCGGGATCAAAGCCAGCCTCAGCAAATAGTGAGACTCTCATCAACCTAGTGAGACTGTTTCAAAATAAAAACAAAATAGGGCTGGGGGATGTACCTCAGAGGTAAAGTGCCCCTTGATTAAATCCCCAGTGCCATACACACATTAAAAAAAAAAAAAAAGTAGAAGCCTACATGCTGGAAGATTTGATTTAGGTATATCTATCTACTTCAGAAGTGTCTAGAACATTAATTATATTTTCTTCTAATTTTTAAATGTTTGTAAAGCAGGATCTTTTCTCAGATACTCTCAACTAAGACATGGTAAAAAAAAACCTTCCCTATTTGTAGACTCCAAGTTGATGAAACTTTACTATCCAACAGAACATACATTTTCAAAGGATGCAAATTTCTTCAATATCCACAGATTAAAACTTAGTTTAACAAGGCTAACACACAGAACATAGATGTAAGTCCTGAATACATATTCACCCCTCATACCTTACTGATAAAACCAAATTGCCTATTTCATGGTAGCCTGGAAGGAATAATTATGTAATAAACGACAAAAAAGTCACTTATCATATAGTCTAGTCTTTATTGAAAGACTTAACTTCAACTGTGGTTTACAGCTTTGGCTTTAGTTGGCCAGTCATTTCAGCCTCTCACTGCCAGGAGACATAAAAATCAAGTGGGCATGGTATGGGGGAAATACCAATGGAGAGATGATTAGAGCAAAGAAGATGGCAGGCAGAAACACATCATCAAAAGAAACCTCAAAATAGTTATGAAGAAACATTTCCTCGCATGCCAAAGAATCTCTGCTGCTATTCTGAATGAACATGGGAAAGAAAAGGCAACGATTCTTAGGCATAAATTGGATCAAGACAGCACTGACTTCAACCTGTGTCATTAAACAGTCTGAGTCTTTGTGGGCTTGACGGTCATACTCTCTGAACGGCACATACCTGACAAGTAGCTTTATAAAGTTGTTTAACATGAAATAACTTCAATTAACTGGTCAGTAAGTCTTGCTCTTGTCCAGATTAAGATGAAGGACACTTCATGCTTACTATAGCAATGTTACTAGTCTGGATAACTGTTTTAAGTCATAAAATACACAACCAGGAAACACTACAGCTATTGTAGCTGTTATCTCAATAAGCCATTTAATTTACTGGCAGAGCAAAAAGGAAAAATAAACTGAATTTAAAAAGTTTTTAGTTGTTCAAGTTTCACAAATATTCATGAGCATTTTAACTCAGGAGTATAATTAATATAGTTTCTTGAGTGTTCTCCCTATAAAATATAAAGTAACTTTACCAGACCAAAAAAAAAAAAATACCCAAAGATAGTATAAACAAAAGAAACAAGGGTATATTTAATAACAGAAGAGTGCAATAGATGACTATTGTGGTTAAACTAAGGTGCCATAAAAATTTGGCTCAAAGATGAACTTCAGACCTTGTGAATTTTTATGCTGAATATGCTTGGCTATATTTCCAAGTGGGAACAGGCGTAAAGTAATACCAAAATTACTGTGGCCATCAATATATAAAACCATCATTATTTTAAAGTTAATTAAGACAGGTTTAAAAAATGGCATTTGTATTAAGTTGCATCTTAGTACTTAATTGCAAAGGGCTATTTTCTCTTTTTGGTGCCTGGGCCAACATTTTGAGTACAATGCCAAAATATCTGTACTCCCTAGCTGTCACAATTTAAACACATAAGAATTTGTCTACTTTACATTTCTGTTTTATAGAAATTTGAGGCAGATTTTTTATCCATATAGACTGAAAAATACCTTAGAAGCAAATCTCAATCTTCAGCATCTTCCGAGCTGATTCATTTACAAACTGCACACACACAGCTCAAGCCTCTGCTCAGGCTTGACATCCCATGCACACTCCCCACAAGGAAAAAAATTAACTAAAAATAAAAGTCACAACTTTGTGTACTATTTAAACTGAATATCCAGTTATAAATTGGTACATCAAACTGTCTAAATAAGATGTCTTAGCAATCTTGTTAAAAAAATTCTTGGGCAAAATATATCTAATTTTTAAAAACATCCCAAGATCTTTAAAAAACTCTTGTGCTATACAACTTATAGGAACCTTGAAGTTGTTTTTTACAAGGTTTTAATCAAGGTATTTACATACCAAATAATGTAAAGCAAAAAAACAAACAAAACAAAAAAAACCCCTAAATTTCCAATGACATTTTAGAATGTACTAATTGCATCAAAGATTTGTATGAAATTAAAATTAAGGCTTTTTCTGTGTAGTAATTTGTGTCATTTTAATTTTACATAGATAGCCAACCTTGGAAATGTCAGTCTTTAACATTCTTATCAATCCACTGCAGTCAATGCAGCAGAGTGTGTTAAGTGTTACTTCAATTACATTGTTGCTACTTCTATGTTGAAGCATGCTTTTTAAACACTGTATTCAATATTTACAATGTATATCATTTAAACTTCATGTAAAAGCACAAGTATGACTGTCTGACTTTAATACAAACACCATACTTGGAATTTTCCCCCCAAAATGAAATGTAATATACTACAGTTTTTAATAATCAACACTTTTCAAGTTTTAAAAATATGTCTTAAAGTGGACCACCAACATTCGCTCAATAACTCAGACAATGCCGTTCCTTATTTAGGTCGCAAAATTTCAGTCTGGCTTCAGTTTCTTTTAGGCATAGAGAAAGTATTTCCTCCAAAGTGAATCCAAACTTATGCATTTCTTCTGAGTATCACACCTTTTTCTGCTGACTTCAAATGTGGTCCACCTCAGGGGAGGGAAGGGGAGTATCAGGACTCAGGATGAATTTATGTGATTCCCAGTTTTTCACGATCCTCCCTTTTTTGCTCTTTTAAAAACACAGTGAGTTAAAATACTGAACAGCAAGGTAAAAATGGAATATAGTATCTAAGAATCAAAATGTATTACCCATTTCTCCTATTATATCAAAATTTGTAGTCAGAATTGTCTTTATTGACTTTATTTTAGTTTTTGTACACAAAGAAAAATCATGTTCATATCCATCATGAACAAAACTTAAAAAGGCAGAACTAGAAGACATGTGTCCTTCACCAAAGCAAAGCTGTGCTAAAGGTTCCAAACATTTCAATTTTTAAAATAAATATTTTCATTTTCCGATGTCTACTTTCATGTCTTCAGAGTGTCACAGGAAATCGAAGCCTATCATGAATTACAATTTTGTTTAGAGTCCCAGCTCACTGTGTTTGGTAACTTGCCATACCATATCCAGCTTGGTTAGGAGGAGGTATTACAGGGGGAGGAGCTTGTCCTTGGGGAGGCTGAGCACCAAATCCACCCATCCAAGCAGCAGAAGGTGATTGACTTGGAAGAAAGAAAAAAAATCTTCAGCAAACACAAGACAAAAAAAAAAGAAAAAAGAAAAGGAAAAAGAAAAAAAAGAAAGAAAAAGAAAAAAGAAAAAAAAAGAAATCATCTATACATTTATACAAAAATCAAGCAGGGTCTAATCATAGAATAGACTAGAAATCAACAAACCTACAACAAATACATCAAAGAAATGAATGATACATGTATAGGATATGTATCTCCTATTAGTTTTTGTTAGTATTAAAGTTTTGTTAAGATAACTAACCAGAATGTATCTCTGAAGAGTATTTGAAAACTGGCTTTCAAAAAATGACAAGTAATTCAACACATCACCTACCCAAGCATAAATTGCATACATGATTTATCAACTTATAAGAAATTTTAAAAACTCAAGTTCATGTTGGAAAAGAGTCTCAAAAGGAATCGGTGGAAATAAAGGTCTGGGATGGCCTTGGGGAAAAAATTAGAAGCAACCATGCCATTCTATCAACAAAAACAAAAAACAAGATACTGTGTATCACACATTTCCAAGATTTCTCATACATGCCAAATAGGCATAAAATCATCAAACTTCAGAACATACCTAGACAGAGATCCTTTACACATGCAAAAATAAACAAAGTAATTATAAATGTAAGTCAAATTCTACCAACTGCTTACAGAGATAGTTCACACCAAGTGTTAGTTAACCTAACTTCCCTTTCCACCTAGGTAATGAGAAATAATTTTTAGCATTGTAAAATCGCATTTCATTAATTCATTTCTATACTGTTTATAATCCAAATACCTCAATACATATGATTTAAATATATCCTTCCTAAGAAAATACTTTATTTCTTTTGTCAGAACCAGATCTGTTTCTATAGTGGAAAAAACCAATAAACTTACTCTACTCCGAATCCCTGCTGATTCCACGGCTGTCCGTATACCCCGTAAGGCGGCACCTGCCACCCGTTTGCCATGTACCCCCCGTACTGCTGTGGGTTTCCGTACACTTGGCTCCACTGGCCCCACTGGCTGTAGTCGACCTAGGAGAAAGCAAATCACTGTTTTAGGAAACAAGTAAGAAACACCGTATTTGAAGAAAGAGTGGGAGACAAGGAAGAGAAAAACTAAGTAAGCACCCTTATGTGAATAGGACTCTGTTATTTATCATTGTCTAAGTTTATTGGGGTGGTGACACCTGTGAAAAGAAAGTATTAAGATTCAGTTAATACCGCAAAATAATCAATTTTGAAATAGCATTAATACAATCAACTGAAAGTAGATATATGCTTTATTTACTGCTTCTTTTACAGTTTCCAAAGCTCTTGTGTAGATATGTAAAATGGAACCTTAGAAAGTATTATAAAAAATTGAATTACCTGTTGAAAGTTTTTAGTCATATCAGGAGATTCTTTACCCCAATAGCATTTAACCACATGTCCTTCAATTGTAGTACCATTCACGGAAACAATTGCATGGGCTGCACTTTCATGGGTTGAAAATCTAGGAAAAGAAAATAATGATGTTTTGTCTTTTATTTTTTTAAGAACAGTAAATAAGCCAGGCATGGGGGCACATACTTGTAATCTCAGTACTTGGGAGGCTGAGACAAGAGGATCGCAGGTTCACAGCCAGCCTCAGCTACTTAGTGAGGTCCTCTGCAACTTAGACTCTATTTCAAAAATAAAGAGAAAACAGGGCTGGGGGGGTGTAGCTCAGAGGGAGAATGCCTTAGGTTCAATTCCCAGTACCAAAGCAAAATTAAAGTAAAAAAGAGAAAAATTCACTAGTTTATAAGTTGGTATTTTTCCTAAATCATATTATGAGGTAGCTCAAAGTTCCTGTAAAGAAGTACTAAAATAGCTGGGCATGGTGGTGCATGCCTGTAATCCCACTACTTGGGAAGCTGAGACAAAGACTGGAAGTTTGAGACAAGCCTCAGCAACTTAGTAAGACAGTTTCAAAATAAAAAATAAAAAAGGCTTGGGGGTGCAGGGGTAGCCCAAAGGTAGAATACCCCTGGGTTCAATCCTCAGTACAAAACAAAACAAAACAAAAAAACCCACAAACAAACATACTAAAATAAACTGAAACCTTGAATGAAAGGGTCAAAGAATGTAAATGAAGGAATGAATTAAATGTAAGAGTGTTAAGAATAAGTGATATAGGTAAAATATTACCTGACAAATGAATAGCCCTTCTCTGGAAAAACTCTTATTTCCATAATTTGTCCAAATGGTGAGAACGTCTGTCTCATAAGCTGGTCTATAAAATAAAAACATACAAATAAAATAATTAAGGTTCATGTATATTATGAAATTCATGCCAACAGTGATGAGGTCCCACTAAGAAAACAGTTAGTAAACCAATCATTATACCTGTTAAACCAGAAGCAATTCCTCCACAGTACACAGTACAATTTTTTGGACTTGACTGGTTTACTACATCTTCAAATCTTAACTGCTTAGTGTTATCTATATGCAAAAAGAAAACAAAAATGCTGATGTTAGTGCTGTAAAACTATCTTAACAGGCTTCAGGTACCTCATTGGTAGAACACTTGCCTAGCATGTGTAAAGTTTTCAGTTCACTCCCTAGCACCACATGCAGGCACACAGTCTTTTGTTAATTAATTACGGTTAAGATATGACTTGCTTGGAGTGGTGGCAAAGGCCTATAATCTCAGCTGCTCAGGAGGCTGAAGCAGGAAGGATATCAAGTTCAAGGCCAGACTCGGCAACTTTAGCGAGACCCTGTCTCGAAATTTAAAAAGGGCCGGGGACATAGCTCAATGGTACGAGTTCTACTGAGTTCAATCCCCAATAACACAAACACCGAGACACACATCAATGGGAGAAAAAATATAATTCTTCCCAAATGTTAAGATTTGATATAGATTTGGTCTATAAAATCAGGTAGTTCACACCTTCAAAAATACTTAATCCGCTGGGCGTGGTGGCACACGCTTGTAATCCCAGTACTTGGGAGGCTGAGACCAGAGGATCTGGGTTCACAGCTAGCCTCAGCTATTCAGTGAGGCCCTGTTTCAAAATAAAGAATAAAAAATAGGACCGGGGGTGTAGCTCGGAGGTGGAATGCCCCTGGGTTCAATCCCCAGTACTGAAAAATAAAAAAAAAACTTAATCCAAAGCCCAACTATTTTCAGATAATGAAATTAAAGATGAGTCTTCTAATACTAACTTAAATATTAAGAAATTAAGGCGCCAGATGTGGTGGCATACACTTATAATCCCAGTACTTGGGAAGCAGAGACCTGAGGATCTGGGTTCATGACTAGTCTCAGCTATTTAGTGAGGCCCTCCACAACTTAGTGAGACCCTGTTTCAAAATAAAGAATAAAAAATAGGACTGGGGTATAGTTCGGAGGTAGAATGCCCCTGGGTTCAATCCCCAATACTGCAAAAAATTAAAATTAAAAAAAGAGAGAAATTAAGGCTATAGAATTACATGATCTATGGCTAGTCTTCAAATCTTTTTTTTTTTTTTTTTTTTGCGGTACTGGGGATTGAACTCAGGGGCATTCTACCTCTGAGCTATACCCCCAGCCCTATTTTTTATTCTTTATTTTGAAACTGAGTCTCACTAAGTTACAGAGTGCCTCACTAGGTAGCTGAGGCTGGCCGCGAACCCGGATCCTCCGGTCTCAGCCTCCCAAATGCTGGGATTACAAGCGTGCGCCACCACGCCCGGCTTAGTCTTCAAATCTTAACATACATGCTAGCATAGCTTACTTTCTTGTGTACTTTTGGGTGCAGGTGGTTTACGTGTGGCCCAATTGGTTCTGATTTGTCGACCACCCAACCACTGACCTCCCATATGCACAATTGCATTTTCTGCATCCTATGGAGAAAAGAGAATGAACACGCAATTACCAGCAAAGAAAACAGCATGGTACAAAAGTCTCAGTAAGAGAAAAGATGACACTACTAGATCCAGTAAGTAAAACTGACTAAACAGCTTAAGAAAACAAAACCACAACTATTACCAGCAAATTATCTGAACTTGAGTGAATTATAAAAGCTATTTTATTTTGTAGATGGCAGAATGCTAGTATAATACTTAAGCTCATATAAAGGGAAGTTTATCATACTTCAAGTATGCAAGGGAAAAAAAAATCACAATCCTACTCATTACCCAAAAAACATTTTTTTTTAAGTTTCTCAAATATACATATTTACATAGAAAGGATTAAAACAGGAATCCCACAAGACAAAGTACTCTTCAAATACCTTAATTTTATGGTTGATTTTTTTTTTTTGTGGTACTGGGGATTGAACTCAGGGGCATTTTACCTCCGAGCTACACCCCCAGCCCTATTTTTTAGTCTTTATTTTGAAACCAAGTCTCACTAAGTTGCGGAGTGCCTCACTAGATAGCTGAGGCTGGCCGAGAACCCGGATCCTCTGGTCTCAGCCTCCCGAATGCTGGGATTACAAGCGTGCGCCACCACGCCCGGCTTATGGTTGATTTATAACATAACCTTTACTGAAAAAAAGTAGAAGTAGAAACATTACGGTCTAAATTGCCCACCCCCAAAACCTACAGTGTAGTCTCTTAGTAATGAAGAACGACTGACACAAGATTAGAAACTCATTTTAAGATGGAAGACTTCTGAATTATGACTTAGAATGCTATCAATAAAAAATGAGTTTAGAGCTGGGGATGTAGCTCAGCAGTAGAGTGCTTGTCTGGCATGCATAATGCCTTGAGCTCCATCCCTAGCACCTCAAAAAAATATATATATTTAGATTATTGAAATCAATGTGAATATACAATTCATCTAAGCAAAGACTGAATATAACTGACCATTTATTTATCTATCACTTCAACAAAAAACAGGTAATCTGTTAAAACTATTCTAAAACTAAAGCCCATTTTATTACTTAATGCAAATGCCTAGATATTTTGGTACCTCTTTAAAAGTCATGTGAAAATCAAGACCAATTGCTTAAATTTTCATTTACATAATTGTTGTAGTCATTTACATCCCAGCTATGACAGTATGGGGAATTTCAAATGTATTAAATCTGAGACTTTCATGGTTGAGACTGAATATGTGCCGAGTATAATGGTGCACGCCTGTAATCCCAGCACTTCAGAGGCCAAGACAAGAGGATCACAGGTTCGAGGCCATCCCCGGCAACTTAACCCTCGGCAACCTATTAGGAAGGTAAGTTGTAACTTCTTTATAATATAGAAATATGAATGAATAAAAAGGGCTGGGAGTGTAGCTAAAAATAAATAAATAATAAAACTCACCTTCCCCTTCCAAATTCTCAGATTAACTCACTTGTCCTAGCCTTACGCTTTACTTCTAACACATTTTGCCTTCATCAATGCACAAATGCAATTTTGATAGTCTTCCTTAGAGGGTAATCACTCTGTTTTCAACTTTCAACTATTTATTTTCAAATTTATGACAGAATGAACTACACCTATTAACATACACACAAAATTACATGAAAGTTGTACTTGCAGTTAACATCCAGGCATACTCAAGTTTCAGTTAGTATATATTAACTAATGACTCAACTAGAATTTCAAAATTTAAATTGAGTTGAAAAAACGTACCAGTTTGTTATAAAAAGATACAAAACCATAGCCTTTGGATTTTCCAGTTGCCATGTCTTTAACTACCCGAGCGTCCCTGTGAAAAGAAGCACAGCTAAATGAGGGAAGTAAGAGTCATCCTCAAAATAAAAACTAAAAGGAACCACACACACTGTATTGTGAGCATTTTTTAAAATAAAATTCCAGTTAGCCCTAATTAACTATAGCCATTCCTGAACTCTCCCTAATGCTTCTTTACCTGTTAGAAAAAAGCAGTAGGACAAAAACATGTAATAAACATGCAACCTAATCAAACAGCCTATGCTTTCTAAACTAAATGCTCAAATTTGAAGATTAACAGGAACAATAGTTTCCTTTTCTAATATTCTATTTGCTAGTGTCCTCTAAGATTTACTGATTCTATAAATTACTGTAACAATGCTAACTATTTTACCATGCAATCTCTAAATAGTTAAATGTCTTCTGCCTAGTGATACAAAATATATGAAATATTAAAAAATTGAAAAAGAGGAAAAAATAGGAATTAAAAAGGCATACATGGCCTGTTAACAGATTTCTTTATTTTTCTTGGTCAATTCTCTACCATCATTTTGGAGTTTGGGCAGCTGTAAATTTTGAAAAATTGACATTTTCAGAAATTTAAGAAAGGAGAATAAAAAACTAACAACAATGCTAAGCACACCAGTACGAAAACAACAAATTTACACAGAAATTTTAGTGAGTAAGTTAAAATGATTGGAAATATAGAACTCCACTGAATATAGAATGTTAAAATGTAAATACTAAAATATGTATATATAAATAATGTATAATAAGAATAAATAGAAATGAGAAAAAAAATCTACAACTGAGTTCCAGTGTGCACAGTTCCTTGCAGTTAGCCTTCAAGATCCTGTCCATTCTTATGAGCAATTCTGCAAAATAACCAGAATGCTATTACTTTTAATTGTGACTTGGACTTTAGAAAACTGCAGGTCTCAGGTATAAATAAAGATTGAAAAACAGCAACCTGTATTATTTTTATACTGATTTTTTAAAACAGTACTACTTACCACATTTAGATTAAAAGCAAAGCAAATATTAAAATAGAAAATTAAGAATTAAATCTTTCAAATAAAATAAATCTACAGAACAACAAATTATATATAGAAAAAAGTTGTTGTTCTTAATTGAAACACATTTTTGTAAACTAGTACTAAAATCTTTAAATCTACAGGAAATATACCAAATTAACCAATTTTAATCAGAAAGTAAACTGAGATAAATACTTTATAGAACTTATAATTGCTTTTAATATTCTAATATATATTTTGCAAAAACCAAACCACATTTGACCCCTCACTAGCAGAATCAAATATCACTAACTAGAAACATCTATTAATTCCACATTTATGATTCAGACATGAAACATTTTAATACTATAATAGTACTACTTTTCAATTACAGCTAAGATAATCAAAACACATTTATCATATTTAAACATGAACATTTCCAATTTAATCAAGGATTTACCTACTTCCCCCCATTTATAAACTACTCCAATAAAAGTCGGATACACAGTATAAATCACATTTACTTTTTATTAACCCATTATTCTTTACCACCAAATTTTGAAAACATTTGACAAGTTGGAACTTTGTAAATTTTACCACCCAAACATCTGCTTCAAGATAACAAACAGAATCACTTAAATTTTTTAAACATATCATACACAAGGTTATATGAAAACAAGACCCCGAAACATTGAAATGACATTAACATTTGCAACAACATCTACTCCAAAAACAAAACAAACCAAAAAAGAAAACTAAAAAAAAAAAAAAAGAAAAAGAAAGAAAAATACACTAACTAGAGAAAGAAAATCTTAATTTCAATACAAGTTAATCATGTACAATTTTGCCTATCACTGTTGACTGTAGTACTGATTATGATACTTACGATATTTTACCAAAAGGGGCAAATGCTGATTTGATATCTTCTGTTGTAATTTCTGGACTCAAATCCCCAACAAACACATGGAAGTGATCTGAAATCAAAGCATTTGGTAATCAAATACTTAAGAAGTCAGTCACTAAATCTTTTTCAGGCAACACTAGAGGAGGGGAAAAAAGCCTAGTTAATCTGGTAATGCTGCTGGGAAATTTTCACAACTCTTCCACAGTAAAACGCAGCACGAGTACTTACTGGAAGTATCTTTTTTCTGGCTACTTGGAGTTGTTGCCCAGTTTACTTTGACCTCCTAAAAATAAAGATTATATTTAATACAATTATTAGGTGTAAATTGTAACACTTACCACTTAACAAATCATTTATCAAGCAGGATTATTTTTATAAAAGTACTAGGCTGAATAAAGCAAAGCCATCACTCAGCAGCTGAATATCTGTTTAAAAATTTGCTAAGAAAGGATACAAACTAATTTAATAGGCATATATGTGTACTCATAGGGTGCCATCATTCTTTTATCTTACCTTTCCCAAAATTTTTCTCCCATTCATAGCAGCTAATGCAGCAGCTGCATCTCTGTGTTCATAAAATTCCACAAAGCAATATGGGTCATTGCTTGTATGCTGCAAAACAGAAAATCCAACAGAAGAGTTGACCCTTCTGCTATCGGGTTGCTGAGAAGAAAATCCAGGAAAAAACATTACTGATAGCTAGGAATGTACAAGGTGAGATTGCAAAAGCTTATGAAAGCCTAACACTTAAAAAAAAAAAAAAAAAAAAAAAAAAAAGATTTACAACTAAACCTCACTTTGCACCTCAGAACACTACTGTACTCAGAGCTACAAAAGCAGTATAGAGTCAAGACCATGAGTATAAAATTAAAATACAGAACTCTGATGAAGTATGTTAAACATAAAACAGGACTTTATATTAGGACAAACCAAACTTCAAACTCAAATTTGATGAAGACGACTCCTTACCACTGCTCTTCTCTTCCAACATTTGTGTGTATGTATATGAACGCATGGGTGTTCTACTTCTGAGCTATATGTGCAGTCCTTTTTTGAAACAGAGTGTTACTAAGTTTGAGGCCACATATTAGCCTCAAACCTGGAATCTTCCTGTTTTAGCCTTCTAAGTACTGGGACTAGAGAAGTACATCATCACACCCAGCTTCTTCCAACTTTTTTTTTTCTTTGGTGATACTGGGGATGGAGCCCAGGGGCACTCTTATCTCTGAGCTTTACCTCCAGCCCTATTTTATTTTGAAATAGGGTCTTCCTAGGTTGATGAGAATCTCACTACTTGCTGAGGCTGTCCTCCAACTTGTAATTCTCCTATCTCAGCCTCCCAAGTACTGGGATTTATAGGCATATGCCACCATGCCCAGCTCCAACATTCATTGTTATTTATTTATTGTGGTACTGGGTATTAAACCCAGAAACATTCTATCTCCAAGCTATATCCCCAGCCCTATTTTAATTTTGAAACAGGGTCTCATTAGATTTATGAGTCTCACTACTTGCTGAGGCTGTTCTTGAACCTGCAATCCTCCTGTCTTAGCTTTCCAAGTACTGGGATTATAGGCGTGCGCACTACGCCCAGCTCAACATTACTTTTAAAAGGATATATTCTACTGATGTATCACAATCCTTCATAAACTATATCTCAGGACTATAAAAAAATATAGAAATGAACCAATTTCCAAATCAAAACTCAAGTGACAGTATAAATAACAGTACCTTTGTACTATTACAGACTGGATTACATATACTACTCTTCTGGATAAGAATGAGAATAAAAGCCGGGTGTGGTGGCGCACGCTTGTAATCCCAGCATTTGGGAGGCTGAAAAAGGAGGATCCGGGATTTGCGGCCAGCCTCAGCTACTTAGTGAGGCACTCCGCAACTTAGCGAGACCCTGTTTCAAAATAAAGAATTAAAAATGGGGTTGGGGGTGTAGCTCAGCGGTAGAATGCCCTTGAGTTCAATCCCCAGTACCGCAAAAAAAATGGGAGGATCACAGGTTCAAGGCTAGCCTCAGCTACTTAGTGAGACCCTGTTTCAAAATAAAGAATAAAAAATAGGTAGAATGCCCCTGGGTTCAATCCTCACTACTGGGGGGGGGGGGGAAAGAATGAGAATAAAAACAGAAAAATTCAAGATTTATAACTAGCAACAGAAATAAATTCCCTACCTTCCAAAATAATGTATGAAGATTCTATATATTTCGAATTTGGTTTTCCAAAGCCCAGAAAACATACTAATGAATTAGAAAATAATTTCTGAAAATGTGTCTAAATAAAACACTAAGAGTATATTCAGTGGGAGAGCACTTACCTAGCATGAGCCAGATCCTGGGTTTGATCCCCTGCACTGGGGAGTAGGGGATCAAAGCCAGGACAAAGCTACAATTTGACATCACAAAATCACCAATACACAAAAATCTTTATTAAATATAAGCTTGACAAGCTGGGTGTGGTGGCACACACTTGTAATCCCAGCATTTGGGAGGCTGAAACCGGAGGATTCGGGTTCAAGGTCAGCCTCAGCTACCTAGTGAGGCATTCCACAACTTAGTGAGACCCTGTTTCAAAATAAAGAATATATATATATATATATAAAAAAAAAAAAAATAGGGCTGGGGATATAGCTCGGAGGTAGAATGCCCGAGTTCAATCCCCACTACCACAAAAAAAAACCCCAAACATATATATATATGTAAGCTTGACAATAGTTGGCAAATATGTATTTAAAGAGAAAGAGATAGGAGTGCTACCTAACAAAAATAAAAATGAAAGCCGGAGCCGGGCGCAGTGGCACACGCCTCTAATCCCAGTACTTGAGAGGCTGAGACAGGAGGATAGCAGGTTCAAGGCCGACCTCAGCTACTTAGAAAGGCCCTCTGCAACTTAGTGAGACCCTGTTTCAAAATAAAGAATAAAAAATAGGACTGGGGGTGTAGCTCGGAGGTAGAATGTCCCTGATTCATTTCCCAGTACTGCAAAAAATAATAATAAAAATTTTAAAATGAATTTTTATTAAACTGCAGCCTATGATGAATAGCAACACAACTATAGAAACATATTTTTATAAAAAACACATCACTTGTAATCCCAGCATTTGGGAGGCTAAGACCGGAGGATCCGGGTTCGCGGCCAGCCTCAGCTACCTAGTGAGGCACTCCGCAACTTAGTGAGACCCGGTTTCAAAATAAAGAATAAAAAAATAGGGCTGGGGGTATAGCTCAAAGGTAGAACGCCCCCCCCGCCCCGGAGTTCAATCCCCAGTACCGCAAAAAAATAATAATAATAATAATAAACACATTTATCCCTATTCAATGTAAAATATCCTAAAAGAATAATATTTATTTTTATTATATTTATGTATTTGTTTTTTGCAGTACTGGGGACTGAACCCAGTACTTAGATGTCTATATTTTAAATATTATTCTTTTAGAGTCAGGCATGGTGGCGTACTCTTGTAATCCCCAGTACTTGGGAGACTGAGAGAGGAGGATCCCAGTTTCTCAGCCAGTGTCAGCAACTTAGTGAGACCTTGTTTCAAAATAAAAGAATAAAATAGGGCCGGGAGTGGTGGCGCACGCTTGTAATCCTAGTAATTCGGAGGCTGAGACAGGAGGATCCGGGTTCGCAGCCAGCCTCAGCTACTCAGTGAGCTTAGTGAGGCTCTCCTCAACTTAGTGAGACCCTGTTTCAAAATAAAGAATAAAAAATAGAACTAGGGATGTAGCTCAGAAGTAGAATGCCCCTGGCTTCAATCCCCAGTACTGTAAGAAAAATAAAATAGGGCTGGGTAGCTCAGAAGTAGAATGCTCCTGGGGTTCCATCCTCAGCACCACCACCAAAAAAAAAAAAAAGTGGGCATCTAGGTGTACTTACAAGGGGGTACAAATACCAGATAAAATAAAGACCTTTCAACAACCACTATTTTTCATTCCAGGAAAGTTTTACAAGAAGAAAAAAAGGAAAAAAAAAAAAAAGTGTCTAAAATAAATAGTGACAAAGCAACCAGAGGGATTTCCTTGAGGGGAAAAAAGTAGGATCATTAACAATGACAAGAGAACTATGAGCTCTCAAATAAAATCCTACTGTCACAGCCTTATGAGGACTGTTCTTAAGAGACAGAGAACAGAACAGAGGAAAAATACCAAATAAAAATGTACAGTTAACATTTACTGAAGAAGGATGTAAAAATAAACAAGCACCTAAAGTTAAGCCAGTCCATTTTTCCTTTCACTCTTATCTCTTCTGCCCTGATGGTCTCTAAGGGAAACATTGGTAAGTATAACAAAACATATGAGGGTCCAATAGTAGAGCTATGAAAATCACATAGGCTTCAGTTAGAAAGTCAGTCTATCTGTGCACATTAATTCTAAATTTATCTAACCAGTAGTAAACCTGATCCTATTCAATGCACGCATGAATGTGTGTATGTATGCATAAGCACATGTGCACACATGTTCCCCCATCCATGGGGGATATGTTCCAAGATCCCAGTGTAGGCCTAAAACATCAGATAGTACCAAACCCTGTATATATTGTTTTTTCCTATATATACATACATACACAAACTTAATACTTTTTCTATAACTAAGCACTTAACATGCCTTGTGGCCATAATTTCTGCAACCTCAGGTATGAAAACAAACCTAGCATGGACTGTTTTCATTTTTCATAGTTTCACAGAGAGGAGATGCAATATTTTTTCTTTTCCTATTGAGAGCCTTCACCTCTTCACTTCATTAGGAAACACTTTACAGCTTCTCTTTGGCATATCCAAATTGCCAGCATCACTACTCTTGCACTTTGGGGCGATTATGATGTAAAGTAAGGGCCAGTGGCACACAACCACTGCCATGCTGGGAAAGCCCATCTGTAAGAGTGGCTACTAAGTGCCGGCTGAGCTAGTGCACATGCGTGAGTGTGCTGCACAAAGGAATGACTTGTGTCCTTGTCACAATGCACTACTTGCAACTTAACACTTCTGAATTACTTCTGGAATTTCCCGTTTAATATTTTTATACTGAGGTTGACTAGAGGTTGCTAAAATTAAGGAAAGCAAAACCAGAGGATTACTGTATTTAAAATTCACATCACATGTATGTTCATATCACGCTACATTTCATTAAGAAGCCACTAATTTTTAAGTCAAATCCTAAGTGTCAGACATTTTCCAATGTCTTCCTTGTATTCAAAAATATGTATTTAAAATATGTATTTATTACATATGGAAAGCTAGAACCTATAATATCTAAAGTAAAAGTCATAAAACTGAGAAGGAAAAAAATCTTTATATGATGAAATTTGTAGAAGGAAAACAAAAGCCTAGATGAATACTCTGCTTACTGCCCTCAGTCTGCTCATTTACACCATCACCAAAGTGCTCTTAATACTGCTATGTCCTCACCTTAGTGTTGCAAGTTTTTTTGAATATCATAAATGCCAAGACAGAGAAATATGAGGTTTTATAACTATTTGCAAGTTTAAATTTGGGAGTTCTAGAATACAGGTAAGTCATGAAATTCACTTCAAGTCCCTCCAACCCCTGAAATGGCTACATATACACAGAGTTGGTTTTTTTTTTTTTTAAATACTATTAAAACAACCATTTATCAATGTTCATCAAAAACTTTCTAGTGATGCTTCCTACTTTCTCACATCCTATTCTCTCCTAAGCCCACTCCTATCGGCTCCCAACCCAACCATGCCAGCGAGGCCACCTGCTGAGCTCACCTATGACCCATCACCTCCAGGATCCCTTTTCTGTTTTCATCTGGACTTCCAAGCAGAATCCTTCTTCCTCTAAACATTCTCTTCTCTTGAACCTACCATACTCTTGGTTTTCCTATTTCAGAGGCAGTTCACCCTCCTTAACTCAAACTCTAAATGTAACTAAATGCGGAGCTGTTCCAGGCTCCAGGGCTGGGGCCACGGTCTGTATCTCTGCCATCACTCTCTTTAGGTGATCTAAGCTAGTTACATCGCTTCAAACTAATAAACTACTATAAACTACTATAAAAAAATTACTGTAAGCTTCAGCACTGGTCTCTCCAGAGTTCCAACTGCCTATATACAATCTATATACAATGTCCACTTAGATATCTAATACACAAACTTACTATTGGCAAAACAGAACTCTTAATTCCTACCTCTCTTCCAGGCGTCCTGAGCCACTCCCCCCGGCCCCCCCGCAATCCCCAATTCAGTAAATAGCATTACTGCCCACATAACTGCACTAGCAAGAATTTCAGGGTCTTTCCTAATTTCTTCCTTTCTCTTACATTACAGTCAATCCACTCTTACTGATTCTACCTTTAAAATGCACTGCAAAATTATCTACCCCTATTTCTTCCACCACTGTAAAGCACAAGAACCCGCCACCTGTTACCTAGACTAGGAGAGTAAATCCAACTGGTTTGTCTCCTTCTGTTCCTTCCCCTACAATCCTCCAAACAACAGTCATTCTCTACACAGAGCAATCTTAAAAATGCAAAACTAGGAGCCCGGTGTGGTGGCGCACGCTTGTAATCCCAGTATTTGGGGGGCTGAGACCGGAGAATCCGGGTTCATGGCCAGCCTCAGCTACCTAGTGAGGCACTCCCCAACTTAGTGAGACTCGGTTTCAAAATAAAGAATAAAAAATGGGCCTGGGGGTATAGCTTGGAGGTAGAATGCCCCTGAGTTCAATCGCCAGTACCGCAAAAAAAAAAAGAAAAAAAAGAAGCAAAACTACACCACTTCATTCTCTGGCTTAAATGCCTCCAATGTCCTGCCACTGCAACCTCTGCTGTGTCACGGTCCATACTGCCCTGTAGGATTCTGAATCCTGCCTACCTTGGTAGACTGCTCTCCTGCCGCTGCCCTCCATCAATCAGCAGGCTCCAGCCATCCTGGCCTTTGGCTCCACAAACACAGCAAGCCGATTACCAACTCAAGGCCTTTGTATCCCCTTTCCTCTGTCTACAGCTCTTGGCATAGATGGCACCACCTTGTTATTCTCTTCTCAGCTCAAATTGGTGACATCTTCCCTCAGCACCTGGTCTGTCACACAGCACCAACCCTCCCATCGCCATTATCAAACTATTTTATTCTATCTGTGGCTCATATCTCTTATTTGCTTGGGGATCTCATTTGTTCCTAGTGCCCTGAAGAGTGCCTAGAGAAAAGTTAGTTTTGTTTCTTTGTTTTTGGTTTTCTTTGGTGTGTGTGGTACTGGGGATTAAATCCAGGGACACTGTACCTCTGAGCTACACCACCAGTCCTATTTTATTATTTTGAAACAGGATCTCACTAAGTTGCAGAGGTCATGGCTAAGTTGCTGAGGCTGGCCACAGACCTGCAATCCTCCTGTCTCAGCCTCCCAAGTACTGGAATTACAGGTATGCAATCACTGCACCTGGCTTAATTTTTTTGTTTTGTTTTTTTGTGGTACTGGGGATTGAACTCAGGGGCATTCTACCTTCAAGCTATACCCCCAGCCCTACTTTTTATTCTTTATTTTGAAACAGGTTCTCACTAAGTTGTGGAGTGCCTCACTAGGTAGCTGAGGCTGGCCGAGAACCCAGACCCTCCTGTCTCAGCCTCCCAAATGCTGGAATTAAAAGCCTGGACCACCATGCCCGGCTGGCTTAAATTTTTGATTAATGAAACGATGAATAATAAAGTCGGAAAGGAAAAACACACCAGAACAGAATGATGATTTCAGTGAGTAAAATGAAAAGGCTAATGTACATTACACATTTCTTAACAGTTCCCCATCTGAGGATGAAACACCAGCTCTCTATCTCAGCTTTAGACCCTTCCAAATATTCTTACCTCATCTCCTGCCATCCTTATGACTAAGCCCATTTCAAATCCCAACCATGCTACCACTGAATGAAAGCTCCTAACAGAAAATAGGCTTCTATTTTCCAGGCCCCTCCTCAAAGGCACTCCCCCGGGATCGACATTCTAACTCAAGCCCTTCTTCCCCAAATTCCTTTCTAGCCCACTTGTAGTATCTTTTTAGATTTCACCTATGCACCAACATCTCTAAGAAGCCTCCCCTGATCTAAGACTGCATTGGGTACCCTTCCTACATGCTCCCACAGTGCTTTACGCTGTCTGCTTCTGACACGTTTATTGTTCTATATTGTAAGCACCTGCTAACTCCTCTGTCTCACTACTAGGCTGTAAAATCTTATGAAGCTCTTATTCACCATGGTATCGCTAGCACTTACCGTAGTATCTGGTACAGAGTAGCCAAAAAACATATTGGTGAATAAACAGAAAAAGAGCAAGAAAAGAGTAACCGAAACATGAGTCATTGGGTACTACTACAGTCTTAACTGAGAAAGTATGAAAAGTAAGTTTTCTTTTAAAAAAGAACAAAATTATTTTATTTTGGTGTTTGGGATTAAACACAGGGCCCTGCACATGCCAAGCATGTGCTTTACCACTGAGCTACAACCCCAACCCAACAAATTATTCTACCAATTTAAATGCCTAGCTACATAAAGTTGCTCAACCATCGGTATTTACTAAAGACGCACAAGACAGTGCTGCTCCACTATGCACATGATAACCCAACGTTCTTTTACATACCCCCAACTCAGACTCTAAACGAATACTCCCTCAAGTAACATTCCTACTGTTAATAAGACTCACAATACGTCTGGAACACCATTGACTTTTCACCATTCTAAGTGTTAATAAGCAGAATCACTTGGAGATAACTACATCACACAGAATGAGTGTGGGAGAACAGCAGCACAGAAACTTTGCCCTCTCAAATAAGACTCCATTCTAAGCCCAGTTTATCAGCCAAATCAAATAACCCAGCGCGCGCGCGCGCGCACACACACACACAATCGCTATCTGCTCCATTAGAGTAACTGAGGCTTCAGATGAATGTTTAAAATGATGTTAATCAACCCGTGGATATCAAACCCCCAGACAGCATGCTAACTGACAGCATGCATTAACTGGGAAGATCTTACCTCTGTTATCATTTTACAGCTTTTACAGGGCCCGATTTGACTGAATAACTGAAGTATAAGGACTTCTGTGACATCTCTGGAGAGGTTACCTACGTACCTGAACAAAAAAAAAATATATATTATCAGCAATTTTCCCCTAGCTCCGGCTCTAATTTGTTATCATCTAGTTCATCACCTTTTATTTCAACTTCCTGTGTCTCCAATAAAATTTTTCCAAGTAAACCTGATCTTATAAATGTATAATTAACCCTTACTTAGGAAAGAAACAATTTTTCTTATGGCACTAAAATAGCATTTCAAAGGACATTGTAAGAACAAATCACTAGGACCTTGATGCCCATAGGTATATTATTCTGTGTCCTGTTTATCATTTTCTAATCTTATTCTTCTAGTGGTTAAAAAGTTAAGTCAGTCTCAAAATAACTATAATTTCTTTCTTTCTTTCTTTTTTTTTTTTTGCGGTACTGGGGATTGAACTCAGGGGCATTCTACCTCCGAGCTATACCCTCAGCCCTATTTTTTTAATTCTTTATTTTGAAACAGGGTCTCACTAAGTTGCAGAGGGCCTCACTAGGTAACTGAGGCTGGCCTCGAACCTGGATCCTCCGGTCTCAGCCTCCCAAATGCTGGGATTACAAGCGTGCACCACCACGCCCGGCTCCAAATAACTATAATTTCTAATTCAAAATAATTCATAACACACAAATACGACAAATACTGATTCACTAAAATACCTGGTTATAAAAGGACATTGAACATACAGTGGATTCATCTTAGAATTCTTATCAAAGGAATTAAAGGAAGAACAGAATTAAACTTACAGCAAAATACACAGGGTGATGGGGTTTTGTTTTGGTTTTGGCTAAATAAAACAATTAACAAATGATATGTCTTAATTGCTTTGTTTTAGGAGAGCAGAATCAAATAATAAGATTTCCTAATAAAAAATACATCAGAGGCCAGGCATGGTGGTGGACGCTTGTAATCCCAGCATTTGGGAGGCTGAGACTGGAGGATCTGGGCTCGAGGTCAGCCTCAGCAACTTATGAAAACCATGTCTCAAAACAAGAAAAAGCTGGGAATACAAGTTCAGTGGTAAAACACTTGCCTAGCATGCGTGAGCCCGAGTTCAATTTCTGTACCACCAAAGGAAAAAAAGGCATCAGAATCAACAAAATACATGTTTATGTAGATAGCAAATAAAGCATGTATAAAAACAATTTTAGAAATCCAGAGAAAAGTTGAGACAACTCCGGATATACTTTTAACTATGGGTGTTTAAAGATTTGTTTTTTCCCCCTAATTACAAATTAAATATATGTACTTTGTACAAAAAAATTTCTTAACCAAAGAAAATTCACTACTTCACCATAAAGAGATGATCACCTTGATTTATGTTTTGCACCATGAATTTAATTTATCTCAATATACTGCAAAACTAAGTCTTTCGAGTACTCTGCAAATTCCAGAAACTTCCATCTGTTATGAAGAACCTCATAAACTAACAGAATTTGTAAAATTTAACACAGTTTCTTCTGGAAAGTAAAAGGCCTTAAGTTTTATTTTCTAACCTTAATATATAACATCTGGAAACTAAGTACACCAAGACTAAAACTAAGCCTTGTAACATAGCTGTTACATTAAATACATAACTTCTTTAAGATGGAACTTGGTAAAAAGGAAAAAAGACTGAGAAAGCTAAGGTTAAGTAGGAAACAAAAAAATACAATTAAGAATGATTAGCAATTTTCCAGCTTAGTTAAGAATTTCATTGCAATGTATACTAATAACCTTAGGGTACATGTTCTAAAATTGAAATGTAAGTCCGAAGTTATTTAAATAGAAGACTAGTCCGAGCCGGGCGTGGTAGCACACACTTGTAATCCCAGCATTTGGGAGGCTGAGACTGGAGGATCCTGGTCTGTGGCCAGCCTCAGGTACTTAGTGAGGCCCTCCACAACTTATTGAAACCCTGTTTCAAAATAAAGAATAAAAAATAGGGCTGGGGGTATAGCTCAGAGGTAGAATGCCCCTGAGTTCAATCCCCAGTACCGCAAAAAAAAAAAATAATAATAATAATAATAATAATAAATAAATAAATAGAAGACTAGTTGATAAACTGGTGTAAGTTCTGTATGCCATCTTTTCCTTATAATTATGTGGAGCTGACCCAGCTGTAGGTCAATGTAATGAAGTTATAGGATTATGAGCTAGCCGTAAACAATTGCCTGCTCCTTTTTAACTCATCACGGTTTGTGAGCCTGCATCCATGGAATAATTTCTCCCTCCCTCCCCTCCTTCCTTCCTTTATTTTCTAAGGGAGATCTATCTATAAGGAAAAATGAATAAGTGATATTGATGTTCTAACTATGTTCATCCAGCCTAAAGGGTAGCTCATTTCTTCTTCCTTTTTTTTTTTTTTTTTTTTTTGCAGTACTGGGGATTGAACCCAGGGACGTTCTACTTCTGAGCTGCACCCCTAGCCCTATTTTTTATTCTTTATTTTGAAATAGGATCTCACAATTTGTGGAGGGCCTAAGTAGCTGAGGCTGGCCTCGAACCTTCGGTCTTCCTATTTCAGCCTCCCAAGTGCTGGGATTACAAGCTTGCGCCACCACACCTGGCTAATTATCTAATTTCTAGAGAAAAGAAGGGTCGGGCATGGTAGTGCATGCCTGTAATCCCAGTACTCAGGAAGATGAGACAGGAGGATTGCAGGTAAAAAGCCAGCCTCAGCAAGTAGTGAGACTCCCATGAACCTAGTGAGACCCTGTTTCAAAATAAAAATAAGTAAATAAAATAGGGCTGGGGGTGCAACTCAGATGTAAAATGCCTCTGGGTTCAAACCCCAGTACCACCAAAAAAAAAAAAAGAGAGAGAGAGAAAAGAACAAGTAAGACTGATTTTCACATATTAAAGGTAGCCAGTAACAAAATAATCATTTTACTATAATAAATTTGAAATGGTTTAAATAGTTATTAAATTTGAAAAATAATATTAAATTTATATTACTGTTTAAATACTCATTTACTTAGGGAAAACTGCACGAACATTAATTACCTTCCATACCTAAAAATCACAATAAAGGTTATTGCTTTTTAATGGGATTTTTATTCCAAGTTAACCTATTTCTAATCAGTTATAGATTCTGAAGAATTACTAGAGGCATATTTATATACATTATTAATCTGCATGTCTAGTACTACTGGCAAAGATCAAAACTGTTAATATCTAAATTTAGAAGGCCATGAAATACTGAAAAATCTAGTCTTAAGATTTCCTATTTTTCAAATAGCTCTACCAAGAGTTAAGTGGTAAAGAGATAAACTAAATTTCAAAAACTAGCATAAACTATGTCCATAACACACAGAACATCCATAATTTACCAAGATAAAAGGACATAATTCACCATATAATTTCACCTAAATTTTACCCAAGCTTCAGATTGCCTTTTCTTTTATTCAGTTCATACATTTATAAATGCCTTCATGAATAATTCTTAACAGAGGCACAGTTTACAGATTTTAAAATACTGCTCTATACTGTGTAAGTACCTTTACATTATCATAAAACAATCTGTCCCAAAATAAATACTAATAAAAATATGTAAGACAAAGTTTAATACTTGACCTAATAAGCACCATCTTTTGGTAGTTTATTGAAATATCTTTTTTTTTTCCTTTCCAAATGATAGTCTCTACACTTCACTTCACTTTCTGCTGTGGTTATGAAGTAGTCAACATATCCTAAAGTTCCAAGTTTTTAAATATATATTTTCTACCTGAAGAACATATACAAAATAACAGAAAAAGACAAATGATTTGAGTTCTTGTAGTGAGAGGTCAATTCAAAAGAAAACACTTAGGAAATTCCAAAACAATTTTTAATTAAAGGAAAAAATAAAGAAAAGGCATACCTTACAGTCAAAATAGTCTTCTAAGAACAGGAACTGTAGGAACTGAAGTATTAAAAACTGAAAATGATATCTTCATCCCTAACATTAGGGTTAAAATTCACTTTTGAGACTAGAGATTTGACTTTTCACAGTAGGCAGAAGTTTGCTTTGCCAAACTACTTCCTATGTCCAAGTGTGCAAAATTTTAAGTTAACAACATCATGCCTTGTAGAAGACTAATGACACTTTTCAACAGTCAATGGGCTCTCGCTCTAAAAGAGCAGCCTACCAAGGTTGAAATTACCAGCACTGTTACACAAAATATTATGGCTCAATTTCCATAAGAGTAACATTTTTGCTCTTGATAAGTTCCCATATAAGAGGAGGTTCTGCAACAGTATCCTGTATAAGCCCCTCATGAATTATTCAGTTTGTCAGTGTTTCATTTTAAGGAGGAGGTAGGATGGAGGAAAGAAAGGTACAAGTGGTACAATTGAATTGACCATCTATAAGGGATACACACACACTTTAAAGAGAATATGATTGAGGTGCTTGATTATAGCCACAATATGGCTAAATCCATTTTATTGAGTACAGCCAATTTTATGAGATTTTTATAGTATTTTTTTCTGCTTTGTTCTTACAAGTTTGTATTATACTTTAAATCACAGATTTCCTCCTTTTGACTGAGTATCAGGAAGAACAAATAACCTTAAAGAATGGCACAGCATAACATGGTTATTACTTGACCCACAATTCCTACTAATTTGGGTGCATCAAGTAGATGAATAAATAGAATATAATTTAGTGTCATATTGAAGATTCTGATATACCATAGCTCAAATCACAGCACTACAAAGATATACACAACAAGCAGAAAATGTGTCCTGCGAGGCTGGTCTACTTTGAACATCAGTATTACACAGCACCATCTCATTTGTTTGTTTTTTAAGATCACAAGTTACCCAATACATAATACCCCAAATTAATGTCAAATGAGAAAGAGAAACATAAGAAAACAGGCCTTTAAAAACACTATATGACAAACAGAACTTTAGGCTCAACATAAAAGCAATTCTATACCACTTAAATACCATCAAATATATTAGTAAAACTGTAGGTAAATGAATATTTAAAGACCTACCTAGGCTATAAACACCATATTGTTTTCTGAAGATAGAACCATATGTCTTAGCTTGTGTGTGTCTGCAGGAAAAAAACCTCACTAGTAACACACAGGCATTTTAAGGAAACAGGTTAAGTTTTTAAGAGTACATTCTTTTAAAACAGACTAGCTACTTGAAAACCTAACCCATAGGTCATATGGCAAAATATAGGATCTTCATAAACAAAATCCTACTAGATAACCTCTATAATCCTGTTCAAAGTTGTCATCCCATTACTTGTCTCTAAAAGGGCCCTTGGAGGAGAAATATAAAATGTATATTTTTAAAAACTACTATGCATTATTTTTATTAAACTCTGGCAAAATCCAAATTGCAAAACATTTGCTCTTATTCAAGAGTTTACATTTGAGGTTTTTAAATATATACCAACTATATAAGGTATAACAATGTCTGACCATTAATGAGAGAAATATAGACATTGTAAAATGTTCATTGAGTACCTCTTACGTTCCAGGCAGGGACCTAAGTGCTAGAGGGATTAAGACTTAGGAAGATATAGGAATTGTCATCTTAAAATAATAATAGTAACAATAATAATAATGGCCCTTTCCATGGAGAAGTGTGAGAGGAGGAAAATAGAAGTCAGAATAGTAAACATATACTGACACATAAGAACAGAGCTTAAGATGTTTATTTACTCATGTGCATAAAGTCATATTTTTAGACGAATGTAAACACAGACAAATTAAGTGTGATTCAGAGAAATGACAAGAGACTAGAGAAGGTAGAAGTAGGAAATAAGAATTAGCTTATTAGCCTATAGGAGAGGATATGATAGAGATGAACACAAAAAAGATGCAAGCCGGGCGTGGGAGCACACAACAGTAATCCCAGTGCTTGGGAGACTGAGACAGGAGGATCGCAGGTTTGAAGCCAGCCCCAGCAACTTAGTAAGGCCCTCTGCAACTCAGTGAGACCCTATTTCAAAATAAAAAATAAAATAGGACTGGGGGACCCAGGCATGGTGGCGCACTACTTCCACGCAGTACTTGGGAGGCTGAGATCAGAGGATCCGGGTTCACAGCCAGCCTCAGCTACTTAGCGAGGTCCTCAGGAACTTAGTGAGACCCTGTTTCAAAATAAAGAATAAAAAAAATAGGACTGGGGGTGTAGCTCGGAGGTAGAATGCCCCTGGGTTCAATCCCCAGTACTAAAAAAAAAAAAAAGGCCGGGCATGGTGGCGCACGCTTGTAATCCCAGCGTTTGGGAGGCTGAGACTGGAGGATCCAGGTTCTCGGCTAACCTGAGCTACCTAGTGAGGCACTCTGCAACTTAGTGAGACCCTGTTTCAAAACAAAGAACAAAAAAATAGGGCTGGTGCTGTAGCTCGGAGGTAGAATGCCTCCAGGTTCCATCCCCAGTACCGCAAAATAAATAAGTAAATAAATAAATAAATAAAAAATAGGGCTGGGGGTGTAGATCAAAGGTAAAATGCCCCTGAGTTCGATCCACACTATCACAAAAAAAAAAAAGCAAAAATTGAATGAATGAAATATTGACGAAGCATATCATTTGGCAGGACAAAAACAGGAGTTCCTCTTCTATAGAACAAATGACAGTTAATGAGACATGTGCCTTGAGAACTTAAGCAATTACTCAGTACCTATTATGATGCAATTATGACATTTTAGATATTTTAGATGCAATGTAACCGTTATATTCCTTAAATAAGTGCTAGCTAGGCCCTAAATCTAGCTTTCCCAGATGCTTACAAAATACATATTGCTAACCAAGTACCAAGCCTTGGCTTCAACAGATGTTGAGAACAAACTTAAAAGTTTATCCCATTCTCTCTTGCCTGGGAAGAGAAGGCAGAAATGGAAGACAACACAAAACAAATATTAGGCAAGCTTTTCATTCAGGCATCTGATGTGCTTCATTTGGCATCAAACTCCCAAAACAGGATGGCAAATACTTCAGTGAGACGTTAAGAGAAATAGGAACAAAGAATACAAACCTGGTATGTGTGGGGGGGACTACCAAGACTGAATATAGATGTCTACCTTCTTTAGTAGGAGTGAAGCTAGTCAAACTTCTTCAGTGCCCATCCACCGCCATCTATTTCCCCAAAAGTACTTTCCCTTTAGGTAACCCAGCCAAGTGAACTCTGATCCTATCAATACCAGGCAGAGGCAAGAGAAACAGCGGTCTGACTCCTTGTACTCAAGGTAGAACTAGGCTTCAAGAGGTTGGGAATAACGAAGGTGCTCAATTTGGAAAATGAATTAGAATGACCCAGACTTTAAAAAAAAAAAAGAAGCAGAAGAAAGAGTGCCACACTATTAGGAAAGGAATACAATTGCTGAGTCATCACTCTTCATTGGGAAAGGAAAGAAATTGGACTTATGGAGTTGGAAGATGAAATTCATTCATTAGAGTGGGTTCGGTTAAAATTCAATAGCAAGACCAAAAAAAAAAAAGCGCCCCAAATACACACATCGAATAGCGAATGAAGACATTATATTTTATCCAACTCTTGATAGCCTCGACGCACAAACAGATTAGGAAGCGGCAACACCACGAAAGCAAAAGGACTTTAACAACTGGTGGTCGGTTTGGCGAAGGGAGCGCTCAAAGTAAACTTCGTTATTCGAGAAGGGAGAGATGCCCGGGCTGCAAGAGGCGCTCCTTTGGCACTTCAAAAGTAGCGGCGCTGGGCGGGTGTTCCTGACAGCGTGGGCGGGGGCACGTGGGGCAGAAAGAGAGAAGGGGTTCAGGTGGCTGAAGAGTATCTGGCTTCCTCCAAGAGCTTAGCTCGAGGGAAGAGCCAGGAGCGATGGGAGCTGCGGACTTGGAGTGAGTGCTCATTCCTCGGGACCGCCAGGGATGCAGCGGCGGTCCCACCCCAAGCCCCATCCTCACCAGGCCCTGCCCCCGTGGGGACCTGCAGCTCCCGGCCCAGCCCGGGGCCCCCAAAGCAGATGGGGAGCAGAAGCTCTCCTGGGCCTGACAGCCTCAGCTGTGCAGAAACCAGGCCTAGGAAGGGTGCGTCAAGGGAAGGTCGAGACCAGCCCCAGACCCCAGGAAGTGACTGTGTTTGGGAGAAGGGAGGGAGGGCTTCCTTCCCAAGGAAAAGAGGACAGAAGAGGAATGCACTTCGGGTCCACGCCACCCCGGCCAGGAAGCCGCCGAGAGTCCCGGCTCCGGTCCCCTGCCTCCTGCTCCCTCCCTTAGCTTCCCGCGGTGACCGGGCCTCCAGGGCACCCGGCACCCCCGGTCTCGGGTACTCACAGAGTCCGGGGCTGTCCGTCGTCTTCCATCATGGTGGGTGCGACGGAGCGATCCCGGGACAAGGGGGAGGGCAGGGCCGGGGAGGGGAGGGGGCGGGGAGGAAGGGGAGGGGGGCTCCGGGCACCGGCTGGGGACAGAGGAAAAGGCACCGAACCCTGCTGTGTGGCTTTCTCCCCCCAGCCCGCTCCGGACACTGCGCTCCAACCAGGAGGAGCAGGAGGAGGAGGAGGATGAACAAAATGGCCGCCGCCACCAGCCAGGCAGGAAACGCGGCAGGGCGCAGGCGCGGCCCGCCAGGTCACCGCTCAGGCCAGCCGCGACGGCCTGCCCGCCGCGCTGAGGGGCACAAGGCCGGGCCGCGGGCGGAGGGCACCCTGGGCCCGCTCTCGACCGACCACGTCGTCGCGGTGGGCCTGTCGGCCGGCGGCCAAACCCCAACCAGGTCCGGAAAAGGCCGGGCAGAAAGAGAAACGCCGCCAAGCGCAGTCTCTGGGAATCGAGGTCCTGGGAAGGAGCGGGGGAAGCCCGGCTCCAGGGGGCTTCTGGGAACTGTAGTCCGCAGGGCAACCCGCGCCGCGCCGGGTCGGGCCGCGGAGGAGAGGCTTCTGGGTAGTGTAGTCGTACGTGAGGACGTGCGGCGACCAGGAAGTCGGCGCGCCGGGAGTGGAGACCGCAGGCACCGCCACGCCAAAGGCGGGCTGGCCGAGTGGCACAGGCGCCATCCGGGGAGGGAACTACAAGTCCCAGCGTGCCTCGCGCCGGGGGCGGCCCCAGGACGGCTGCAGGCAGCTTCAGGCTCTTCTGTTGGTCCAGCGAGAGCGGCTGCTCCGCCTCCGTCCAGCCCGAGAGCGGTTTCTTCAACTGCGGCTCGGCCGGTGTGCTGGCTCCGCGTGGTGTCGGAGCCGCCAGGCCTTGCTGGCCCTCGGTGACTCAGAACGGCGGGGCCTCGGGCATCAACCGCCGCCTCGCGCGACGGGCAGGGGAGAGGCTGGCCTGGCGGGGACCCGCGGGAGCTGGGGCGGGCCTCGGGCTCCCCAAGGGCCAGCCCCGTCGGTCGGGCGCGCATACCCCTCCGCAAATAAGTAGTCCTGGCCCGGACCGCCTGCCTGTAGGGTGCTTTACAGGTTTCAAAGCGTTTACTACCCACTGGCTCATCGGATTAGGGGGTAAGAAGAGCAGTCCTCCCCATTAAAACGACTGCCCTCCAACGCCCTTATTTAATTACTGAAGTTAGGGGAAAAAATACTTTAGCAGAAATCAGAATTAAGATGGTAGCCGGACGTGGTGGCACACGCTTTGTAATCCCAGTACTTAGGAGGCTGAGACCGCAGGATCCGGGTTCGCGATCAGCCTCAGCTACTTAGGCTCCCTGCGACTTAGTGAGACCCTGTTTCAAAATAAGGAATAGAAAATAGGGCTGGGGGCGCAGTTCGGAGGTAGGATGCCCCTGGGTTCAATCCCCAGCACTACAAAAAAAAAATTAAGGTGGTGTGTACAGACATTTGTCATGAAGTTATGGAAAGCCATGATCAAACTGGCTCTGCAGCCCTCTAGGATTTGTTACATACACACCAGTTCCCGGTGTACTTTTCCCCCTCTCAGTACCTTCAGGAGAAAGGTGGTGGTGAAAGAAGACCTTTTAGCCTATTGCCCAAGCTTCACATTCCCAGTTAACACTGCCTTCAAGGTTGGGTCCCGAGACACACCGAGGACCCACTCTGTGCCTACAGCTGTGCCACGGAATCCTATTGCTGATCTTATCAACCATGAAGCAGCCCATGGTAATGTCAGTTGGTCAGGAAAGAGATTTCAACCCCAAAGACTCCACAGTCCATGGCAAAGGAGTTGAGTCCTGTAAAAGTCAATAGGAACAGCGCATGGGCCGGAAGCCAGGATCCATGGCTAAAGTGTATGGGGTCTGGGCTGGTGGTGATGGCAGTGACATGAAATTTGGGGTCTTGAAAGCCAGAGCTAGTGAGGTGGGCATGGACCTTGTAGAGCCATGCCAAAGAGTTGGAGCTTTATCTTATAGGAGGTAAGAAGCCATTCAAAGATTGCATCTAGCTGGGTGTGGGGTGCTCACCGGTAATCCCAGTATTTAGGAAGCTAAGACAGGAGGATCATAAGTTTAAGGTCAGCCTCAGCAACTTAGACCCTGTTTCAAAATAAAAAGGGCTGGAGGTATAGCTCAGTGGTAGAATGTCTGTGGGTTTAATCCCCAGTGCAAAATAAATGAATAAAAATAAAAGGTTGCATCTCTTTTTTTTT
>PVLC010007390.1:0-13481 GCA_004027655.1 Graphiurus murinus | reverse complement strand
CACATAAAACCCTGTACACAGCTAGGCAAGGTGGCACATACCTGTAATCCCAGTATTTGGGAGGCTGAGACAGAAAGATGGCAGGTTAAAGGCCAGTGTGTGGCTACTGATCGTAACCTTCTTTCAAAATAAGTAAAAAGGGCTAGGGGTGTAGCTTGGAGGTAGACTGCCCCTGGGCTTAATCCCCAGTACCACATACACACACACACACAATAACAAACTGATTAGTATGCATAAGTAAGGGAGTCTTATAAAGCATAAAGGAGTGGCCAGATGGTTGAAATTTATGAAGTGTAGAAGGCTGGCACTTCTTGCAGGGTGGTGATAAGGTAAGAAATTAGGGAGGGAGGGAAGGCATTAATCCTGTAATCCCAGTATTAGGGAGACAGACAGGAGAATCGCAGGTTCAGAGCCAGCCTCAGTAATTATCAAAGCCTTCAGCAACTTAGTGAAACCCTGTTTCTTTTTTGTTTGTGGTACTGGAGATTGAACCCAGGGGCATTCTACCTCTGAGCTATACCCCCAGCCCTATTTTGTATTCTTTCTTTATTTATTTATCGTGATACTGAGGATTGAACCCGGGGCATTCTACCTCCATTCTACCCCCCCAGTCCTATTTTTATTCTTTTTTTTTTTTTTTTTTTTTTGCGGTACTGGGGATTGAACTCAGAGGCATTCTACCTCCTAGCTATACCCCCAAGCCCTATTTTTTATTCTTTATTTTGAAACCGAGTCTCACTAAGTTCCAGAGTGCCTCACTAGGTAACTGAGGCTGGCCGCGAACCCGGATCCTCCGGTCTCAGCCTCCCGAATGCTGGGATTACAAGCGTGGGCCACCACGCCTGGCTTTATTCTTTATTTTTGAAACAGGGTCTCACTAAGTTGCAGAGAGCCTCACTAAGTAGCTGAAGCTGGCCATGAACTTGGATCCTCTGGTCTCGGCCTCCCAAGTACTGGGATTACAAGCGTGTACCACCACGCCCAGTTTATATTCTGTATTTTGAAACAGGGCCTCACTAAATTGCAGAAGGCCTCACTTAGTAGCTGAGGCTGGTTGCAAACCTGCAATCCTATTTCAGCCTCCCAAGTGCTGGGATTACAAGTGTGTGCCACCAAACCCAGCTTTTTTTTTTTTTAAACAAGGTCTTTCTAAGTTTGCTGAGGGTCTCTCTAAACTGACAAGGCTGGCCTCAAATCTGCGCTTCTTCTGTCTCAGCCTCCCAAGTACTAGGATTATAGGCATGCATCACAACACCCAGTTTACTTTTTTTTTCCCGGTGCTGGGGATGGAACCTGGGGGCATTCTACCTCTGAGCTACAGCCCCAGTCCTATTTTTTTATTCTTTATTTTGAAACAGGGTCTCACTAAGTTGCTGAGGGCCTCACTAAGCAGCTGAGGCTGGCTGCGAACCCGGATCCTCCAGTCTCAGCCCCCCAAATGCTGGGATTACAAGCGTCAGTTTACTCTGTGTGTGTGTGTGCGTGTGTGTGTGTGTTACTAGGGATTAAACCAGTAGCATTCTACCTCTGAGCTACACCCCCAGCCCTATTTTAGTTTTTATTTCAAAACAGGGTCTCACTAAGTTGCTAAGGGCCTCACTGTATTGCTGAGGCCTTTCTATCTCCTGTTCTAGCCTCCCAAATACTGGGATGACAGGTTTGCTCCACCATGCCCAGCCTTATATCCACTTTAAAGGTGAGAAAACAGTCTCAGAGGTGACTGCTCCGTAGGGGCCCAGCCGACTCTAGAGCCCTTGCTGTCCTTCATATTAACACTATTCGCTGTAGCAACTTATGAGTATTATGATGGCAGTTATTTGAAGGCGCTATAGGAAGGGTCTGTCCAACATCCTGAAGGCTCCCGCTGCGCAGCCAGCAGGGGGAGCTCTGTCCCTAAGGAGCTGGCCGCCACCTGCTGACCCATGGGGTAAGGACAAAGCGGTAGCCCTTGGGTGGAAAGGGTTGAGCAAGCTCATCACCTCAGGGGACAGCAGTTTCCTTGAGGGGAAGGAAAACAAAACGGGACATTTATTAATGTGTGTTAATTTAATTTAAAATAGAAAGCCGGGTGTGGTGGTACTCGCTTGTAATCCCAGTACTTGGGAGGCTGAGACAGGAAGATCTGAGTTCGTGGCCAGCCTCAGCTACTTAGTGAGGCCCTCTGCAACTTAGTGAGACCCTGTATCAAAATAAAGAATAAAAAAATAGGGCTGGGGGTATAGCTCAGAGGTAGAATGTCCCTGGGTTGTACTGCAAAAAAAAAAAAAGAAAAGAAAAAAGAAAAAGCCAGGCATCGAAGGTTCAAGGCCAGCCTCACCTACTTAGTGAGGCCCTCTACAACTTAATGAGACCCTGTTTCAAAATAAAGAATAAAAAATAGGACTAGGGGTGAAGCTCAGAGGTAGAATGCCTCTGGGTTCAATCCATAGCATCACCAAAAAAAAAAAAAAAAATCCGGGCATGGTGGGGCACACCTGTAATCCCAGTACTTTGGAGGCTGAGACAGAAGAATTGCAAGTTTGGGACAGTCTCAGCAAGTAGTAAGACTCTGACCAACCTAGCAGGACCCGGTTTCAAAATAATAATAAAGTAGGGCTGGGGGTTTAGCTCAGAGAGAGAATGCCCTTGGGTTGCATCCCAGGTACCACACACACAAAAAAAGAAAAAGATAATTGTTTATATAAATATAATGGATAGTTTAAACCTGAATTTAACACAAGTATTGAGAAAATGAGTGAGCTAGAAGATAGAGTTTAAAATGTTACCCAGCATGCAATGCAGAGGGGAAAAAATAAAAAACCCTCCAGTCATGTCGCACCTCTGAACCTTGCTACCCTAGGGACTTTTAACACTTGGATTTTTTGTGGACATGTTAACTCCAAACTCTTTTTTTTTTTTTTTTTTTTTTTTTTTTGCGGTACTAGGGATTGAACTCAGGGGCATTCTACCTCCGAGCTACACCCCCAGCCCTATTTTTTATTCTTTATTTTGAAACAGGGCCTCACTAAGTAGCTAAAGCTGGCCGCAAACCTGGATCCTTCAGTCTCAGCCTCCCAAGTACTAGGATTACAAGCACGTACCTCCACACCCTGCCACATGACCTTTTTGAAAAGACAGGAATCAGACTATTTCTTTGCTTCCTTGACATCTTCTGTGGCTTCCCATAGCATTTAATACACAATCCAAACTCCCTGCAGTGGTGCCTCCAACCCAGTAAGATAGGAGCCCTGTTGGCCTAGATTCTTTTCCTCCTCTTCCTCACTATGCTCAACATGGGCTTTTTCCCATTCATCAAGTGGGCATGGCTCTTTCCCACCCCTTGTTCTCCTACCCTTGTCCTTCTTTTTGCCTAGAGTGGTGGCCTTTTCTAGCTCTTCCCAGAGCTGGGCCCTTCTCATTCATCAGTCTGCAGCGCACAGGTCCTAACCACCTTCTGAAGAGGGACGCTATGGTTTGGCAGTGGTTGGAGTGTATCCTGCCAAGGGTCACGTGCTGGGAGCTCGGTCCTCAGTGTGAGGTGTTGGGAAGGAGAACAAACCTTTAAGAGGTGGAGCCTAGCGGGTGATTAGGTCACGGGGCTCCACCTTCTGAAGGGAGAATGGGGTGTCATGAAGAGTGAGCCCCGCCCCTCACTGATCGCTTGCTTGCTTTCTGTCTCACCGTGTGATCACTCCCTCTTGCACAAGTATGACATCATCCACCATGAAGCCCTCACCAGAGCCAAGGATATGTGATGCCATGCCGTGTCTTTTTTTTTTTTTTTTTGCTACTAAGAATTGAACCCAGGATATTTTTTTATTTTGAAACAGGGTCTGGCTAAGTCTCTGAGACTGGCCTCAAACTTGCAATTCCTCTTTCTTAGCCTCCAAAGTACTGAGATCACAGGCGCATGCCACCACACTCAGCTGATACCCTGTTTTTTGTTTTGTTTTGTGGTACTGGGGATTGAACTCAGGGGCATTCTACCTCCACACTACACCCCCAGCCCTATTTTTTATTTATTTTTTGAAACAGGGTCTCACTAAGTTGCGGAGTGCCTCACTAGGTAGCTGAGGCTGGCTGTGAACCCAGATCCTCCGGTCTCAGCCTCCCAAATGTGCCACTACGCCCGGCTCTGATACCCTGTTCTTGAATCTCCAGAATTGTGAGCTAACTAAAACTCTTCTCTATAAAGTACCCAGCCTATGGTTTTTTTGTTTCAGCAACAGAAAATGAAACCAATGCAATGAATCCCCCTAGTTACTCTCTGACTCATCACTCTGTTTCTTTCATAGTGTTAGTTGAAAGCTCTATTTATTTTGTTAACTTGCTTGTGTCCATCTCCCCGACTAGAGTCTAAGCTCATTGAGGGTAGCGATGCAGTCTCATTCTCTTGCACCCTATGACTCTAGCACCCAGTGCACTCCTTAGGCTTCGTGAGTACTGGTGGAAGGCATGTCAGGTGCTATCTGACTTAGGCCCCTGGACCCTGCAGCACAACTCTTTCCTTATGTTCCAAAAGAACCCAGAGCTCGGCAGAATGACCAGAGCTGCATCTCTGACCCGATCCAGCTGGGTACCCAACCATTTAGTCTACAGTAAGAATTTTAACTGGTCCCAGTAGCCCAAAGGAGTTGGCATGCAAGCTAGCAACAGTTTACCTCCACAAATTCGGCTCCCTATTGCTCCTGTATTAACTCTGGTTTCAGGCTCTTCCACTTCAATTAAGACTTGGTGCATTTCAAAATACCTCCGAACAGCGGGACACTGATTGAATTTGAGGTGCTGGGAAGTCAAATGGAAAATATAATAGTAAAACCACTGGTCCTTTTATATTGTAGTTAAAAGCCTGAACAAACAACTATCACACCTCTTTTAATGCTCCATTCTGTTCCCAATTAATCTGGGATAAGTATAGTAACACAGACTGTTTTTAACTGGCCCCATTAGGTAGGTCCACTGTGCCCCGCAGTGCTCTTGATGAAAGGTTCCAGTTTGTCCACAGCAGCATTGTTTGTAATAATGTGGGTCAAGTTTATATAGGATTTGTAAGTGTTGAAAATACGTTTAAAAAAAGAAGAAGAAGCTGGGCGTGGTGGCGCACACCTGTAATCCCTGTACTTGGGAGGCTGAGACAGGAGGATCATAGGTTCAAGGACAGCCTCAACAAGTAGTGAGACGCTCATCAACCTAGTGAGACCCTGTTTCCAAATAAGAAATAAGATGGGGCTGGAGGTGTAGCTCGGAGGTAGAATGCCTCTGGGTTCAATCTCCAGTACCACAAAAACAAAAACAAAAGAAAATGTGTTTGAATTGTTCAAATGGTTCTTTGCATGTATTTTCAAATATGAAACCTCTGAGCAAATATGATTATATATCCTAAATATTCCCCTTTGGTCACATAGATTGTGGTACACCCATTTAATGAAATACTGCCCAGTTTATTCAGAATGAGCATGGGGAATCAATATGCATTGATATGGAAATGTGCCCAAAATGATTGTAAAGTGAAAATAGCAAGTTGAAGAACATTAAATATAACATCTCTCTGTGTGCACGTGTTGTAAACATATAATCTGTAAGCATGCAATATTTCTGCAAAGAGACCCTAAGTTATCCCTGGGAGTGAAATGGCTAGGCGATGCCCCTACAACACAGCAGGTGCTTGCTTTCTGCCAGGCTTGCACCAAGAGCTTTTTCCTATGCTTCCATTTGTTTTTGTTTGTTTGTTTTGTTTTTCCTGTACTGGGGATTGAACCCAGGGGCATTCTACCTCTGAGCTACATCCACAGCCCTATTTTTTATTCTTTACTTTGAAACAGGGTCTTACTAAGTTGCAGAGGGCCTCACTAAGTAGCTGAGGCTGGTTTTGAACCTGGCTTTTCTATGCTTCGATTTAATCACCACAATAACCCTAAAAGGAAGGTGGTACTGTTATCTCTCATTTACAGATTAGGGAATTGAGACCAGGACCATGCCTATAATCCCAGTACTTGAAAAGACTGAGAGAGAGCCAGGCCTGGTGGCGCACGTTTGTAATAATCCCAGTACTTGGGAGGCTGAAACAGGAGGATCCAGGTTCGAAGCCAGCATCAGCTACTTAGTGAGGCCCTCTGCAACTTAGTGAGACCCTGTTTCAAAATAAAGAATGTAAAATAGGGCTGGGGGTGTAGCTCGGAGGTAGAATGGCCCTGGGTTCAATCCCTACTACCACAAAAATAAAATATTCCAGAAACAGCTCTGAAACTCATTCCTGTATCTGCAGTCAAGATCTTCCAGGACAGATTGCTGTGTCCTAAGGATTCCCTTGGGATCCGGTTCCTTGGCCTCTGTGGACTGGCTGTTCTGCCAACCACTGAAGCAGAATTCTAATACGGGTGCCCCATTGCACGCTAAAGATGCAGCTAGGAAATGGGAAACATGGCCTCTGTGGATCTTCAGGGGGCTCTTGAAGCTCTACCTCTCACACCCTAGAAATCTGCCGTGTTGAAGAAAAGATCCTGGAGCAGTGTCTAAAGAACCTTGCTGAGCCAGGCGTGGTGGTGCACTCTTGTAATCCCTGTACTTGGGAGGCTCAGACTGGAAAATCCAGGTTCATGGCCAGCCTTAGCTACTTAGTGAGGCCCTCCACAACTTAGTGAGACACTGTTTCAAAATAAAAGAATAAAAAATAGGCCTGGAGGTGTAATTCAGAGGTAGAATGCCCCTGAGTTCAGTTCCCAATACTGCAAAAAAAAAAAAAAAGAGAGAGAGAGAGAGAACCTTGCTGCTGAGTGTGGTGGCACATGCCTATAATCCTAGTACTTGGGAGGCTGAGGCAAGAGGATTGAAGGTTCAAGGCCAGTGTTAGCATCTCAGTGAGTCTCTCAGCCACCTAGAGACCCTGTTTCAAAAACAAAACAAAAGGCGGGCGTGTAGCTCCCTGCTAGAATGCCCCTGGATTCAACCTCTAGTACATAAATAAGTAAATAAATAAACAAAATAAAAAAAATATATATAAATAACTTCCTGGCGCTGCATATGGCGAAGAGCAAAGGTTTGCAGAGCTGGTCTCCAACTGCCTTTCTCACACTTGCATCCTGAGCTGGCTGGAGTCATGCGCGCACACGCATGTGCACTTGTGCGTACACACCCTGTTGCACACCTTTGGGTCTTTGCCTGCCCTTTCCTCGGCCTGTTCACAAAGCTGACCATTATTTAATCATGGAGATTCAGCTTGCGGTTATGTCTTCCCAACCCCAAGCCAAGCTAATGCTTCCACGGCATTGCTGTCGAATGCCATCTTATTACACAGAATGACCCAGAACTGCAGCTCCGCTTAGGACGCACGCCTCAGAAGGGGGCGCGCGTGGGGCCCTGCTGCGCCTGCTCAGTCTCCAGGTCCCGCTGGCCGCAGGTGCGTGCCCCTCGGCCCTGCGGCTGTGTGTTCGACCTCCAGGTGGCGTCCTCCTCGTGTCGCCGCCAGGTCCCCCTGGTGCAGACTCGTTACATAAGCGCCTGAGCTTGTAAGTTTGCAGCCTACCAAGGTTCATCTGCAAGAAGCTGTAATTGAAACAGCTTCCAGGATGGGAAAATCACTTCTAGAATGTAATTTCCAACCTTGCAGCCTGGATCGTTCAGGCTGATTACAGGAAACGGTTGGAGCGCTAATGCTCCCTGTGTGGAATCCAGATGGGTGTGTTTACTAGGCTGAGAAATCTTAATCCTGTCTTTGGCCCCAGAAATGTCTGGCATTCACTTTGGAGGAAAACAGAAAAATAGGGTAGTACAGCCAGCTAGGCCCAATTACACGCCTCTTAAAGAAAAAAAAAATTTTTTTCAAAATAAGGTGGGGATGGGGTCTGACAATTCTTTTTTTTTTTTTTTTTTCCGGTACTGAGGATGGAACTCAGGGGCATTCTACCTCTGAGCTATACCACAAGCCCTGTTTTTTATTCTTTATTTTGAAACAGGGTCTCACTAAGTTATGGAGGGCCTCACTAGGTAGCTGAGGCTGGCCAAGAACCCCGATCCTCTGGTCTCAGCCTCCCAAATGCTGGGATTACAAGCATGTGCCACCATGCCTGGCTGTAGCCTGACAATTCTAAGCAGGAGTTGTTAGGAGACCTTTACCGGGCAGGAGTGACAGTGTGTTACTGTCACTGATTTTAAAAGTTCAGAAGAAGAGGGAATGGTGGTGCACACCTGTAATCCCAGCAACAAAAAAGGGCTCTGGGTGTAGCTGGGAGGTAGAATGCCCCTGGGTTCAATCTCTAGTAACACACACACACACACACACACACACACACACACACACATATTCAGAAGAATTTTGAGTCACTGGTCTTAACTACCATCACAAGGCCAGCCATACACACACGAAGTCTGAACACTGACAGAGCTGCAGGCTGGGGAAGGGGGAGAGCATGAATCTTCTCCAAAGGCCACTCGGAAGCATGTGCCTGGTCCCACGTCAACTAGAAGAAGAATGGCTCACATGTTTACTGAGTCTGGCTTCTTGCCAAGCGTTATGCTAAAAACCTCACATTCCTCATGTCATCTGGTCCAGTAACTCCTTGACACAGACACCACTCCTACCCACTCCATTTGCAGTTGGAAAAAAAAAAAAACAAGATTCAAAGAATGACTTGTCGAAAGTAGCAGGATGCCTACACACTTCGCAAATAACTGTACATCTTTTTGTGTGTGTGTGTGTGGTACTGGGGATTGAACCCAGGGACAGTCTACCTCTGCGCCACACCCCCAGTGTCCTTTTTATTTCTTATTTTGAAACAGGGTCTCACTAAGTTACCAAAGGTCTTCCTAAATTGCTGAGGCTAGCCTCCAACCTGCAATCCTCCTGTCTCAGCCTCCCAACTACTGGGATTACAGGCATGAGCCACCCGGCCCGGTTTGAGATTCTGCCTTGAGTTATAAATGCAGTGAACCGTGACGGGAGTAGAGCTTTTTTTTTTTTTTTTTTTTTTTTTTTTTTTTTTTTTTTTTTTTTTTTTTTTTGATGCCATGTGACCATGGCATGGAACTATTTCTAGGCTTCCCGTAGCACCTTCCCACGGATGCTACAACAGCAAGGGAGGGAAGAGTCCCTTTCTCAGTCAAGAGTGCCACCTCGCGATGGTGGCGCCAAAGAGAGAACTGAACACCCTCTCGCTCCTGAGCTCAGCCGTGTGAATCATACCCACATCCCCTGCCCGCTGGTAGGCTCTGTTTGCGACACTCTGTAATTAGTTAACGAACTATATGAATGATATTTCTGCAGGCATTCTACCAGCCCCATCCTCAGGCTGTAATTGTATTGTAGGTTATTTTAAAACATTATCGTATCCAAATAGAGTCTACATCAGCGGACAGCGTGATTAGTAATCCTGCTATCCGTGGTGCTTTTCAGTTTGCTATAAACTGCCTGGTGAGCCAGGCAAAGCTGGCTGCACCCCCAGCGGGCCCATCCTCCACCCCGGGGGCTTCTCTGCCAGGAACAGTCAACTCTCCAAGAGGAAAACTAGTAAAAGCAACTCGTGGCCAGGATCCAGTTGACCCTGGCTTAGAACAGACTGTTTCAAGAGGTTTGATCTTGTCTTTGGATGCGAACGAACTCTTCCTTATGTTTACTTTACAAGTATACGCTCTGACACCAGTCTTGGTCTGCCTCCCTTTACCACCTTTTTTGGAGATAGCAGAGTGATACAGTTAAAAGCACAGGCATAGTCAGGCCTGGTGGTGCATGCCTATAATCCTAGTACTTGGGAAGCTGAGACAGGAGGATCACGGGTGCGAGGACAGCCTCAGCAAGTAGTGAGACTGTTAACAATCTAGTGAGACCCTGTTTCAATAAAATAAAATAAAAAATAGGGCTGGGGTATAGTTTGGAGGCAGAATGCCCCTGGGTTCAATCCCTAGTACCCCCCGCCCCACCCAACACACACACACACACACACACACACACACACACACACACAAGCACAGGCATAGAGGCTAAGGATGTAGCTCACTCACCTAACCTGCACAAGGCCCTGGGTTTGATCCTAGCACTGCCAAACAAAAAAACAAACAAACAAACAAACAAAAACAACAGCTGGATGTAGTGGTGTACACTTTTTAGTCCCAGTACTTGGGAAGCTGAGGCTCGAAGGTTCATGACCAGCCTCAGAAACTTAGCAAGAGTCTCAACAACTTAGCGAGACTTTGTTTCCAGATAAAAAATAAAATAGGGTTGGGGGATGTAGCTCAAAGGTAGAATGCCCCTGGATTCAACCCCCACCACTACAAACACACAAACAACAACAGAACACAGGCATGGCTTAATGAGCATCTCTAAGCCTTCATTTCTTTGTAGATTGGGAACCCTCACGCTAACCCAGAGTGCTATGTGAACTATCTCGTGACATCCTCACAAAAACTCCGTGAGTGCTATTATTTGTACTGTAACTCGATACTATTATTATCCACATTTTTTTTTTTTTTTTTTTTGGCGGTACTGGGGATTGAACTCAGGGGCATTCTACCTCTGAGCTACACCCCCAGCCCTATTTTTTATTCTTTATTTTGAAACAGGGTCTCACTAAGTTGCAGAATGCCTCACTAGGTAGCTGAGGCTGGCTGCGAACCCGGATCCTCTGGTCTCAGCCTCCCAAATGCTGGGATTACAAGCGTGCGCCACCACACCCGGCACGCTCGGCTATTATCCACATTTTTCATGTCAGGAAACTGAGTCCCAGAGATAGTTTCCACAATCAGCAAGTAATGGAGCCAGGATGCAAATTCAGGAGACTGATAACAGGGCTTAAGTACTAAGCACTCTTTCTCATAAGGTTGTTGTGAGGACACAATGGGATTCATTAAATAAATATTTACTGTGTGCCAAATGTAATAAGATGTGCCAAGCACAGCTTTGGGTGTGGGAGTTAAGGACAAATCTCGGTCCTCCTGGGGATCACACCCTAGCGGGGAAGATTATCCACTTAGCTCTCAGGACGATACCCAAGACAAGGCCGCTGCTCAGTCCTGGGTGGTGGGCTTTGGAGGTTTCTGCGTAATATGTTAGCTTTTCACGTGCAAGTCTGAATGTTCCTACTAGATTATACTTTCTTTGAAGGCAAGATTAATTTCTGCTTTCTTTCTATGCCTTTCAGCTTCTTACACAGAGTAGGAATACAGCAAATATTTATTGAATAATTGAACCCATTGGGCCTCTCTATGAATGCAAGTACACATTCATGCAAAAGTTTTCAATGAGCCGGGCATAGTGGCACACGCTTGTAATCCCAGTACTTGGGAGGCAGAAACAGGAGGATCGTAAGTTCTCAGCCAGCCTTAGCTACTTAGTGAGGCCCTCCACAATATTGTGAGACCCTGTTTCAAAATAAGGAGTAAAATAGGGCTGAGAGTGTAGCTCAGAGGTAGAATGCCCCGGGGTTCAACACTCAACACCAAAAAAATAAAAATAATAAGTTTTCTATGTAATCTATGGCTGCAAGTATATCTGAGAACTACAACTCCTTCTCAGTTGCTAAGAGGGTCAAAGAGATGTATGTGAAAAGCTCTTTGAAAACAGTATAACAAACCAGTCCTGGTGGTGTGTGCCTGTAATCCCAATACTTGAGAGACTGAGACAGGAAGATTGCAGATTCTAGGCTAGCCTCAGCAATTTAGCAAGACCCTGTTTCAAAATAAAAACAAAAGCTGGGTGTGGTGGTGCACACCTGTAATTCCAGTACTTGGGAGGCTGAGACAGAAGGATCACTGAGAACAGCCTCAGCAAGTAGTGAGACTTTCATCAATCTAGTGAGACTGTGTTTCAAAATAAAGATAAACTAGGGCTGGGGTGTAGCTCAGAGGTAGAATGCCCCTGGGTTCAATCCCCAGTACTGAAAAAAGAAAAGGAAGGAAGGAAACAACATCATAACAAACATATGTAAGGCGTTATTGATAAATGTATGGAAAAAGAATGGTTTATTCCTCTTCTCCAATGGAGCAAGGCTCTAATCCCAGAGCATAAACTGCCCCATGAAGCAGTTGTGAGGAAAAACCAAGTACAGTCATGTACTACTTACCGACAGGGACAAGTTCTGAGGAACATGTTTAGTTAGGTGATTTTGTCATCCTGCAAACATCATAGAGTGTCCTTGCACAAACTAAGGCTGCTGCAATGACGTCATGAAGGGACATAATCTTACGGGACCACTGTCCTTTATACGACCCCAAACGCTATACAACACAAGACTGTATTTACACACAAGCTGCTAACAAGAAAATTCTGTTGCAAAGAAACCACATAACATTTTACTCCAACACTTGATGATGTCAAACGATGGCAAGTAGCCACCATTGCCCACAGCGTCTGTGGGTCAGGAATTTGGAAGCTGCTCAGCGGAGGGTCTTGGCTCAGTGGGTCTTGCCCATCAAGATGTCAGCAGGAAGCCAGGCGTGGTGGCACACACTTGTAATCCCAGTACTTGGGAGGCTGAAACCGGAGGATCCAGGTTCGTGGCCAGCCTCAGCTACTTAGTGAGGCCCTCTGCAACTTAGTGAGACCCTGTTTCAAAATAAAGAAAAAAAATAGGAGCTGGGGGTGTAGCTCGGAGGTAGAATGCCCCTGAATTCCATCCCCAGTACCGAAAAAAAAAAAAGATGTCAGCAGGGACTGCGGTCAAGGCTGCCTGGGACAGGATCCGATTTCGAGGTGGCTGGCTCAGGTGCTTCTAGAATGCTGGCTGTGGGCAGCAGGCCTCCACGCCTCTCCACGCCGCCACACCATGGCAACTGGCTTCCCGCAGAGGCAGCAATTCTGGAGATCGAGGCAGAATCTGCGGTGTCTTTTGTGAGTCGTCTTGGAGGTCACAACCATCACATCTGCCATATGCCATCATTAACACGGTCAGCGCTTCAGTGCGGAAGGGGGTGTGCAGGGCAAATACCAGGAGGCGAGGATCCTGGGGCCATCTTGGAGGCTGGCTTCCACCAAGGGAACCCGGTCTCAGACATTAAGAACAGTGGCCACAGCCTGGCCGAGCTCCCAGAAAGAGCTGGAAGCATTGTGGGGGGCAAGGCGGCGCTGGGCACTTCAGCGTCAGGCGTCCCAAGACTTCTGTCCCCCATTCTCCCCTGACTCAGCCACAGCCTGCCTCTCCTCCCACCGGCTTTCCGCTTGCCTCTGAGCTCACAATCCTAAAAGCCCAGCTCACTGGCTCTGTTCATCTTCTCTCGGGCCATCACAGGTCACATGCCAGCCCCTGGGTGGCTTCTGAGGACCCACTCCTAGCCCAGACATGGGGGAGGCAAGGTCTACAAGGCCCAAAATGTAGGCCACTGAGCCCTGGGCGGTGGTCACGACCATCTTGCTTGGCTGGGATACTGGGTGGGACAGAGCTGCCCAGTGTAGTTACTGCTCCCTGGCATCCGGCTGGATGGAGGAGCCATGGGCGGGGGGTGGGGGGTGGTCACAGCCTGGCCAAGCTCCCAGAAAGAGCTTGGGAGGGAGGCAGAAAATGGAGGGGGAGGGGAGG
>PVLC010007389.1:0-63656 GCA_004027655.1 Graphiurus murinus | reverse complement strand
TTCTGCTCCATTGGTCTATGTATCTATTTTTGTGCCAATACCATGCTGTTTTTATTACTGTGGCTTTGTAGTAGAGTTTAAAGTCGGGTATTGTGATGCCTCCTGCATGATTTTTATTGCTAAGTACTACTTTGGCTATCCTGGGCTTTTTGTTTTTCCAGATGAATTTAAGGACTGATTTTTCTATGTCTGTGAGGAGTGTCCTTGGTAATTTCATGGGTATTGCATGAATGGATCACAAAACTATGGGATATGTACACAATGGAATTTTACTCAGCCATAAAGAAGAATAAAATCATGTTCTTTGCAGGGAAATGGATGCAACTGGAAAACATTATGTTAAGTGAGATTAGTCAGTCACAAAGAGTTAAGAAGCATCTGTTCTCCCTAATATGTGGATGCTAGGGAGAAGATGGGGCATAGGAGGGTCTCCAGATGAAAAGGAGAGATCCTCGATAAGCAAAGAAGTTGATTTAATTGTAGTGGATGCATGGGGCAGAGGGACACCCTAAAGCACATGATGTACTTACACAATCATATCAAGGTCACTCACTGAACTGAACCTGAGGGGGGAGTAGGGGGAGGGAATGGGGTGGGAATTGGGGAAGGGGTCAAATGAGAATTGTGTGCAAATATGTTGTTAACAACTAGTACTTAACAAAGATGTATGCTATATTGCACGAATTACTACAATAAAAATTATAATTAAAAAAAAATCAAACACAATTTTATACGTTTTGTGTTACTATATTAGGCTTATGTATGCTATATGTCATTTGAATATCACTGAACTCAGGAAAAAAATGAAAGAACTCTGCATATTCAATGTATGTGTTGTATCATATACATAGCCAATCATAATACACAACAAAATTCAAACACTCTGTGAGTAATGACTTGTGCATAATTGCCTTCACCATAAACAGAATAGGGCTTTCATGATAGGGAGCAAAACACTACACAACTAAAAAAAAATTATAGCCTTCCCAAAAACTCAGAGTTAACTAGAGGTGATTCTCATAAGTTCATTAGAAATATATAAATTCTTCCATCATTTTCTGTAATCTTGTAATCCTTCTCTTCTAGCACATCCTAGATACTGCCCTCATTCATGATACACATATATCTTTATTGAACCTGGGGTTTTTCCTCAACTATCATTTTACTTACTTAGTTATTTCTAATATTTTTCCTGAGTTAATTTAAATTAAATGTTAGAGTAAATCTGGTAGAAACTGATCTGAGATAATATAACTTTAACTTCAATTGTTCCTTTAATCCTAGGATTCTAAATTATGCATTCTCTTTGTGGGCTGTAGGACATTTATTAATAATGAAATGAATGTGTATAGGTGGGCATATTTAAGTCTCAATCTTATATTTTTAAATGAAATGTGTTTATATAATCTTTTATGAAGACATTATTTTCTTAAAAATATATATTTAATTGCCCCCTTACTGAATTCTATCATTGTATACTACATTGTATACTTCTATCATTGTATACTACAAAATTCCATCATTATATACTACTTATGCGTTGGTTTAATCCTTGCCTAATTGTAATTTATTCCCTTGTCAGGTCTTGAATTCTAGAGAACATATTCATCTGTTCCATAATGCCTACTTACTGCGAAAACATTTAACATTCTTAATATATTTATAAAACAGAAATATCATAGTTAACTATTTTTAAGGAAGACTAAATGTACAAGTATATTAGTTGGAAGACTAGGATTTTTTTGGTGGTTGTTAAATACAACTTAAATCTTTTATGGACAAATTTTGCAATTATAGGAAACAATCTTTATGAAACATTTTCTCATAGATATTTGTAGATTCTTGGTATGAAATTATTTTATGTATAATAATAGTATAATTATCTTATGATATTTTCTACCTAAAAATAGAAAATACCATATAACATTTTTTACTTTCTTTTATCCTTCAGACTCAAAAAACACCAGAATTTCAGGTACCAAACAAATACTAGAGTATATTATAACATATTAATAGAGTTAATTTATTTATTTTAATTAATTTAAATAAAATAGAGAAGCCAGACATGGTGGCACAAGCCTGTATTCTAGTACTTAGAAGGCTGAGACAGGAGGATTACAGGTTTGAGGTCAGTCTCAGTAAGTACTAGGATAGGATTCTCATCCACCTAGTAGACTGTTTCAAAATAAACTAAGAAATAGGGCTAGGGATATAGCTCAGAGGTAGAATGCCCCTAGGCTCCATCACCAGTACCAAAACAATAAATAAAAATAAAAAATAAGGTAAAGAAATGTTTTATATATTATTCTAGAAAAATTAAGTTACTTTTTGTAATTTTTATATTAGGGACAGAAAATGTTTTGATGGAAAATTAATGTGCAACCTTTTTTCTTGATTAGAGACTCCTGACTCATTCCGTATTTCAAATGGAGACTGCAAATCACACACATCAATCTTTTCCTTCTTAGACAAAGTAATCTTCCAAAATAAATCTCAGTCTATTCATTTGTGGGTATCTGAGGAGTGGGAGTTGGGAGAGGGTGTTAAAGCCTTTCCTTATGGTATGTAATAAATTTGTTTCTGGAATCTCTCTATAAAAGCTATATTAAATATCATTTAGATACACATTAGAGAACCAGTGTGAATTATTCTCCTCTCTACTTTAATTGACTTTCAAGTAGAGTGTATAACATTCATTAGGTTGCATACAAGGAAATCTACATATAGTTTCATGAGAAATCTGAAAATAATTTCATATTCAAGTTTACTATATTCTCTAGTATAACAAAGTGTATTCAAATTTATTTTAATGTAGTATAAATGCAAATCAATTAAAATATAAAAGGGAAAAGGTTATATCTAAGGAAGTTTATGCAAAATTTAGCTAAGTAAATGTATTGATACCACATTAATTCCACCCCAAGATTTTTATATGCCTAGCAATTTGGAATGATAGAAAAACTTATACAAAATTTTGAAGGCAGAATTAGAATACTGGAAAATATGACCTTTTCACATCTGTGACTGATGGCTAGATAAGGGACATTATAATGGAGGAAATAGAGGAACAATACCCGTTTCTCATGTTTTAGGTTTAAGTAAATAGTTATGATTTTATAGCATGCATACACATTAGCATTTAAAGACTTTCTCAGTCTATATCAGTTATAGTTTCTCTATTTCATCCTATTTCAGACTACAGGTATGATCGTAGTATTTGCCTCACACATTATAAATCTATTACAAACTTCAATTTCCATGGTGAACATCAATAGATTAAAAAAAGAATATAAAAAAGCATAGCAAATAAATTTATATGCTAAAATAAAAGTCATTAATAATATAAAACTATTTAAAGTTTAAAATATCATTGCCAAGATGAAAATAAAATTGTAAGATAAATTGAAGGATAACTTTTAATATACAGTATTAAAAATGGAAAAGAAATACATGAAAATACAGAAGTCATAGAAGCTAAGTATAAGATGTTCAAAATCTAATTAATAGGTGTCCAAAATGCTAACTATATGAAGATTACAACTGAAACAATAAAAATCTTCAGAACATTTAATTGAAAACTACTTTAGGAATATAAAGAATGAAAATTTCAGCATGTGTGAGGAGCGGAAGGAAGATTCAGTTGCTAAGGTGTAAAACAACAAATATAAAAATCCCAACATCTAAAAACATTGTTTTGAATTTTCTTAACCAAAGAATAATTTTTTTTTTATTCTTAAACCGTTTCTTTTTCTTCTTAAACCTTTTCTTTTTCCTCTTGAACCTGTACCAAAGAATGAAAACGCGGAAGCCAGTCTCCCACCACAGAGCTGGAGGCAGGCGTCTGTGTCACTTTACAGGATTAGTTGCTTGGAAGCTATATGTGGGCATGATGCGTTGTGCTTTTTAGTCTTCTGTCTTTTTTAAGGTGAATGCAGGCGGTAGCCTGCTTCTTAAAACTCAGTGGCTCCCTGGATTCCCCTAAACGCTGAAATAAGAACCAAATTCTAGAGTAGCAATTCTGGGGCGGGGGGTGGGGATGGGGGGTGGGGAGGGGTTCTCAGACATCAGCAGTGTGCAAGGAAGACCTCTTGCTTGAGACCAAAAGAGACTTCCCGGGTCACTTTCTGTTTCTGTATTGAAGAAAGAGAGAGATCTTTTGCAAATGGATGTTGTTTTTTACAAGAATATTAAATGTTAATGTCGTAGGCCGCAGGCATGATGGGCAGTGAGCAGGGGAAGAATCGGTGGGGAAGTGTTCCAAATCTCCTGTGTTAACTGGCAGGCTTCTGAGTGTATCGCTGTGGTCCACAGAGGAGAGCCTGGAGAAGGTAGCAAGGACATGCTGCATCAGCTACTACAGCCTTAAAACAAAGTTGGTGTCTCTTTGGACTTTAAAATTGTTCCTGTGCAGCTTATTTTATTTTTGTTGAATCAAATAAACAAGAGGGTTTTTTTCCATGCAAAAAAAAAAAAAAAAAAAAAAATGCCAACATCTAAAACCATTGTTTTGAATTTTCTTAACCACAAAACTAAAAATGACCTTAACAGTCTTTTAGAAAAGGAACAAATCCATGCAAAAGATGGTTATCAGGTGATTTAATTAAAAATCATCTAGCCAGTCGCAGTGGTGCGCATCAGTAATCCCAGTTTTGGGGAGGCTGAGAAGAATTTCAGGTTTGAGGGCAGCCTAAGCAACTTAGTAAGATTCTGTCTCAAAATTAAAAAAAAAAAAAAATGAAAGTTAAATGGGCTCGGGGTATATCTCAGTGGCAGAATGTCCCCAGTACCAAAATAAATAAATAAATAGAAATTTAAGACATCATGTGTGCATTCAATTTCAAAAACAAATAAGGAACACAAAGATAGTTCCATGAAATACTGATCTTATTTTCTGACAAATAAGTACGAAGCAGAAATGAAAAGTAGCAGAACAAATTCCACAGGTAGTTGGTCTTCTGTGGAGTAGGAGAAAGCATCTTCAGAGAAAACCGATTCCCTCAAAACAAAATATGGACAGATCACAGAAGCAAAAGTGAATATAATTAAGGCATTACATTGAATTCCTATTTCCTCAATTATGAAATAAAGAATCAATTTAATAATAAATATACAGACAAGAAGAGTATTTTTCAATGAATACACTCACCCCTTAAAAAAGTGAATAAGAAAATTTTAACTGAATATAAAAAATATAGTAATACAAAACTTATTTGGTTGGTGTTACTCAGATCAACAGAATAAGAAATAATTAGAAATGGTATTAAAGTGCTAACTTTGGGGACGACTAAAGATGAGGGTAGAGATTGGGAAGAAGGTCTCTTATTTTCTTTTATACCTTTCTTTTCCCTTTTTTATTTTTTGCTTTCTTTCTTTTCTTTTTTCTTTTTTTCTTGGTACTGGAGATTGAACCCAGGGTCATTCTTTCTCCAATTTATAACAATAGTCATTTTTAATTTTTAATTTTAAACAAGTTCTCACTAGGTTTCCGAGAATTGTGCTAAGTTGCTGAGGCTGGTCTTGTACTTGTGATTCTTCTGTCTCAGCCTTCCAGGTACAGGGATTATAGGCATATGTCCCCACAGTCGGCTTCTTTTTGCCTTTCTAAACCATGATTTTCTTATTTACTATGTGCACATATTGTTTTTATAATTTATTCAAATATTTGGATTTAATATTTAATATTTGTCTACTAAAAACAATTTACCTAATAGTAGTAATTTAATTGTGGAAAATATAATAGCAAAATAAAATAACTTCCTTTTGTGTGCTTATGCATGATTGTGTACAAATAGGTACTAAAATATCATGTAAAAATGTACAAAATTAAAAACCTCATATTTTCACCTCCAAACCTAGTATTACTTACACTAAATGAAACAAATAGCACACTAAGAGCCACTTGCCATGCATAATTCCACTCATATCTATTGATAAGTACAATGTGAGTGGGGACCCTTTGAACACAGTGTGCAAATTCAAAAAAGGAAGCAAGGCTAGTCCTGCATATGAAAAAAAGCTTTGTGAACCACAAAATTATATAAAAGGTTTACTAGTATCATTTGTTCTTGCTTTAGAGCCCCTACTCTCTCCTTTCTTCTTCTTTTTTTTTCTCCAGTATTGAGGATTAAAAGAAAGGCCCAGCACCTGCTAGGCAGGCATTTTAACCCTGCAGCTCAATATTTGTAATCAAGGTATAGAAACAGAAAACCACACATTCATATTTTTATAACAAACTCCTTGGAAGTAATACATACATTCTTTTCCTTCATATATACTTTCCAGGTAAGAGTGCTCTTAACCATAATAAATAAAATTGCATAGGGCAAAATTCTTCATTTTATTGAGAGAATAGAGAATAAAAGCTTTCTTTAGATTTTATAGGACACTTTTCGATCAACTTCTCCATTGATATAATTAAATATCCATGTTTAACTTCAATTTAACACTACTAGTTTATTTCAATAACATAAAGATCTAGATATGCTTGGTTTGTTTCAAATCAATCATAATTTAAAGGAGTCTGAGGGAGTTGCTTTTCTCAGAAACTCACCATATTATGCCACCAATTTTACTGCAGCAAATGACATACATGTTAAGTAAGCATACAGTATTTAGATTTTTGCAAAAGTGAAAGTCAACACATATCTTATAGTTTTACTAAACAACATATAGTGAAAGCAGTCTCTTATGCAGTAACTCAAATCTCTTTAGATTTTTAATTGGTGAAAGACGAACACCTTACTTAGGTTTATCTAAAGGCAAAATGAAGATAACCTTTGAAATTTGTTTATTTGTTTATTTATTTATATACTTATGGTACTGGGGATGGAACCCAGGGGCATTCTACCTCCAAGCTACATCCTCAGCCCTATTTTTTATTCTTTATTTTGACACAGGATCTCACTAAGTTGTGGAGAGCCTCACTAAGTAGCTGAGGCTGGCCCAAACCCAGATACTCAGGTCTCAGCCTCCCAAATACTGGGATTTCAAGCATGCCCAGCTTGAAATTTATTTTAATCTTAAAATTGTGCACAAAAGTTCACGTTATTAATTGTGTTTTATATATTTAATGTGCAACCTTAGTTTTAAATGAATATGAGATAGCTTTGAACACCCCTGTTATCTAGTTGATTTTCCAAAGTATTCTCAAGTAATTAGAAACAGATTAAAGAATCATGCTGAATTATTATAAAAATGTAGCACAACAAGCTGGGGGAGTAATTGGGAGGCTGAGACAGGAGGATCCCAGTTATTGAGTCTCTCTGCAACTTAGTGAGACACTGTTTCCAAATAAAGAGTAAAAAATATGACTGGGGATGTAGCTCAGAGGTAGAATGCCCCTGGGTTCAATCCCCAGTACAAAGGGTTAAAAAAAAAGAAAGAAAGAAAAAAGAAAAAGCATAACAATGAATCATGAATCGGAGAGTTCAAATTTAATATAGTCTTACAGCAGAAAGCCCAAAAACAATACTGGAACAAAAGAGAAGTTATTAATATTATTGTTTTTGCGTATGTGGTACTGAGGATAGAATCCAGGGGCCTTCTACCTCTGAGCTACACCCTAGCCCTATTTTTTTTTTTTATTCTTTATTTTGAAACAGGGTCTCACTAAATTGCAGAGGGCCTCACAATTTGCCGAGGCTGGCAGCAAACCTGCTATCCTCCTGTCTCAGTTTCCTAAGTACTGGGGATGTTGTCTCATTGCATATCTCTCAAAATTTATTTTAAACATCCCTAAAAAAATAGAAAATGAAAGACACAATCCACCACCATATCTCTTACTTATTGTATTAGACTGTGTCTAACATGAATATAGATATAGCTTCACATATTACTTGCAAAATTTTAGTATTTCATTTCTGTTCACTACTTTTGCAGAAAATAGCATTATATGAAGCATAGTTCTCTTGTTTATGTGTGACCTGTTCCCTTACCATCTGCAACTTGTCTTTCTAGAGTGATCAAAAAAAGATGTAATGATGATTAACATGGCCCATGGACTGAGAATATGCTGTAGTTATGACTGTTTTATGAAGTTTCTGTAAATTGGAGTAACAAATGATATCTTCTTTTCGCTGAATCTGAGATAATCACATATCATCTGTCTTCTGTTTTCTAACTCCATTTATAGAAAGGAAATGCTGGCTTTAAAATCATTCATCTTTTGAAGTGCTGCTTCCTCCCATTCCCTCCAAATCCCCTCCTGTTTCAGTGCCCTTTTTCAAAAGTAGCTTATCTTGACCATTCAATACTATCAGATCTAATCTTATTCTTTATTTCAGGATCTGGATGAAAAAAATATTTTTAATTTTTAATCTTTTTAAAAGCCTGAGCCAGCTTGCATTTTACTTGAGAAAAGAAGAATCACTTTCAATAGCAAAAGTAATAGTTTTTAAAATGCCATAATCCATCTCTAATAACATTAATTCCTCATTCTAAGGCAGTATAAAAGAAAATTATTACAAGTCATCCTAGATTATTTTAATTATCTAATGTTTTGAACCTACCTATGAAACCCATGACTCTATCTATATAGGTCAATTGTTTTCATGAGGGCATAGACAGAGGTCACAGACTGTTCTGTGTAGTATGTTATGAAGCATCAATCTTCACATATACTACTAACTGACTGATTATAAGAGCATGGTTTTAATAATTATTGGGTGTGTTCTCCCTTACAAAAGTGCAAACATTAAGGAAGTTTGACACTTAGGAAGTTCATTTATATATGCTAATACATTAGCTTTGTATTGACCTATAATAAGTTACCACAAATATAATGGCTGAAAATGGAAAAAAAAAAAAAAAAAAAAAAAAAAAAAAAAAAAAAAAAAAAAAAAAAAAAAAAAAAAAAAAAAAAAAAAAAAAAAAAAAAGGATTTCCTAGCTAAAATGGATCAGAGTCTGGATATGGGTTAGACCCTCTGCTCACAGTCTCATCAACCTGAAAACAAGAGAGAAACCGGGTCTATAATCTAATTGGAGCCTCAAAGTGCTATTCTAAACTCACTGGTTGCTGCCAAATTTAGTTCCTTATGACTGAAAAATAAAAGTTCTTGCTTTCTTTTTTGTTGTTGTTGTTATTGTTGGTTTTTTGTTTGTCTGTTTGCTTTTGTGGTACTGGGGTTGAACCCAGGAGCATTCAATCCAGGAACATTTTACCTCCAAGCTACATACACAGCCCTTTTTATCTTTTATTTATTTTTTATTTTATTTATTTTTTATATTTTGATACTGGGGATTGAACCCAGGGACATTTTACCCCTGACCTACACCCCCAGTCCTATTTTTTATTCTTTATTTTAGAACATGGTCTCACTAAATTGTGGAGAGCCTTACCAACTAACTGAAGCTGACCATGAACCCGGATCCTCTGGTCTCAGTCTCCCAAGTACTGGGATTACAAGCGTGCACTACCATGCCCTGTTTATCTTTTATTTTGAAACAGAGTCATATTAAGTTGCTAAGGGTCTTTAATTGCTGAGGGTAGCCTCAAACCTGTGATCCTCCTGTCTCTGCCTTCCAAGTACTATGATTACAGGTGTGTGCCACCAAGCCTGGCTAAGTTTTGCTTTCCTGATAGTAATTGACAGGGAATAACTTTCGCCTCCTTATTGATAGCCATCCTTCCCTGCACATGGTCCTCTTTAGAGCATGGTATTCTCAAGAAGAGCAGAATAATTTCCCATGATTTAACTTTCTTTTTTTAGGAAAAAAGTCTCAGTCCCTTTTAAGGGCTTACCTCATTAGGTCAAGTTCATAGAACATAACATCTCTGAAAGATCGTTTTACCATATAGGGTAGCATAACCCTGAGAACATCTCATCATATTCACTGTCCTTACTCATAACCAAGAGCAAGGGGATTTTTGCAGGACATGTACATTGGAGAAAGATAGAATCATGTGGGAAAACAAAGAATTCTGCCTACCATAAAGACCAGGTTAGAAAAATAAATATCTAAAACAGAATTTAGATTTATGAAAATTAAAATTATACTTACTCTATACACATTGAGAAAAAATGTGGATGATAAATGGTGAATTCACAAAGTGTTGGGGACCAGCCCTCGAGGCAGTGGGGTAGGGAGTCCTTCAATAGGTGTGGATTGAGACAAGGTCATGAGAATACGCTCATACCACGCGCAGTGTAGAAGCATATCTGTTTATTGCTTGTTAGTGGTTATTTTTTATACTATCTTTTTTCCAGTGAGGCATATAGAACAGGAATTTTTAGCCTTATTTTTCTAAAAGTTGAGTAGGTACATCTTTAACTAGAAAAGCCATTTCCCATGGTATTTGATGGGGTTAAGAAAGCCATTTCCCATGGTATTTGATGAGGTTAAGAAAACAGTAAAGATTACAAAACAACACATGTATAAAGATTATTTTAGTACAAAGAAGTGTTTAATGTTAATGACAAAGAGCCTAAATTCAATAGTTTAAATCTTTGCTATTTGTTTAGCTCCTTTAAGCAGCATTCTTATCTTTTTCTCAGGCAACTAGAGAGTTAATGCATCCTGTGAAATTTTATGTGCAACAAGGTGGAAGTGAGTAAAGACTATTTGTCTTAAAGCCTTCTTTACTCATAGATAAAGTAGTAGACCTAAGTCTCTTTGGCTTATTTATTTTGTTTCTATACCTGTGTGCTAAGAGAGAACATAAGGCTGTTTAGTAACTAAGCTTGCAAAGCCCGTTTCCTGACTAATGTTTGTATGTGGTTAATGAATTTCTTATGGGTTGTCTTGAGGCACTGCTTTTTCAGCTAATATTGAGGAATCATAATCTGTCCATCCACTATCTGTTTCTAAGAAATTTTCCTTTATAATTAATGTGAAAGCAAAACCCAAAGCACCCCAAATTTCCAGAATATAACATAATGCAAAGTGGAATATACCACGCATTCCTTCTTTTGGAATCGTCTGCCTTGCAGGACTCCAGTGGACCAATCCTTGCTCAAGATCCAGCTATTAAGGAGCTGTGGCAAAAAAGCATATATATTTTCCAGGTGGTGAGAGATTTAAGAAAGGAAAATAAAATGCATTTCAAGAAAGAGCAAATCCTATACTGTTAATAGTGAAAATTCAAGCACATTTCTTACAGGTTAATTTGGCCAATAAAGCTAATGGTAAAGATTTGAACTGTTCAATAAATATAATTACATTGATTTTTATTATTTCAGAACTCAAGGAGAAGTAACAATGCTTGTGTTGGCTTAACTATCCTCTACTTTCCCATTCAAATATATGCTCCATTCTTTACCTTGGAGGATCCACCTTTCTAGACCACATATATGTAATAACTTGTCTTTGAGCTTTCAACTGTGTTTGCTCAAAGAGAAGTGGTGACAGGACTTCTGGGAAATGGTGGGATAGTGGAGTAGGTAATATTCCTACTTAGATAACTATTCTTAAATTAATGCAAACATTTAAGAAAGAGATAATTAATAAGTGGTCATCAGGAGTAGTTTCTGAACAAGTACACATAAACATGGTGGGTATTCAAGTAATATTCCTATGATTTATTCCTTGAGGCTTCCTATCTTATTCATAGTAAATGTTTTTTTGACACAGCCCTCTGCATATCTGGGTTCCAATAACAATTTTCTTCTTTCTTTTTTTTCAGGAATAAGGATGTGGAAAACACTGGGGAAAAATACTACGTTTTTTTATCATTGGTGTATTTTTTCTTGGTGTATTTTTATTAGTAAACAAACATTTTAAATCTCTCTATGAAACTCCCTTAAAATTAGCCAATTTAAATGTACCATCTGTTTGCGGCTGGATCTTGATTGAAATTGAGACTGATATAACTAAAATTTATGTGAGAAGATTTATCTGACAGTGATGAATAGATTATGAGAAAGGGAAGAGGTTGAAAATGTTAGTTCAGAGAGGAGTATTTATGAAGTATAAAGTCAGATATGAACATTAAAATACAGGAAAGATGGCACAAGAAATTGCACAGGGGTAAAACTCAGCTTAGGAACTGACTACACCGGTGATAAAGAATAGAATGAAAGAAGTTTAAGGATAAAATCTGGAAATTTAGATAACTATTCTTACATTAATGCAAACATTTAAGAAAGAGATAATAAGTGGTGATTAGGAGTAGTTTGTTTCTGAACAAGTACGCATAAACATGGTAGGTATTCAAGTAGAGAGAAAGCACATAGATATTTGAGAAGGTATATTTGACATTTAATTTAATTTAATTTAATTTTTATTATTGATGCATTGTAAACATACATCTCTGTTAGGTATAAGCTGGTAAAGGCATACATGCACACATCTCTCATTTAACCCTTCCCCAATTCCTGCCCCACTCCCTCCCTGCAGTTCAATTTAGTAATTGACTTTGATATGTTAGCAAAAGTACATCATGTGCATTAGGGTGTTTCACCCCCCCATAACCTTCAGTTAAGTTATCTTCTTTGCTCATCTAAGGTTTCTCCTTCTTCATCTAGAGTCCCTCTTATGACCCACTTTCTCCCTAACTTCTACATAGTAGGGATAGCATACAATTTTTTACATTTTGTGACTAACTAATCTCACTTAGCATAATGTTTTCCAGTTTCATCAATTTATCTGCAAATGACATGATTTTGTTCTTCTTTATGAATGAGTAAAATTCCATTGTGTACATATCTCATAGTTTTGAAATCCACTTATCTGTTGATGGACATCTTGGCTGGTTTTATAGTTTAGCAATTGTGAATTGTGTGGTTAGAAACAAAGATACACATGCATTGGTCTGATATTTTGGTTTCCATTCTTTTGGATAGATACTCAACATTGGTATTGCTGGATCATATTGTAGGTTCATTCCCATTTGTCTGAGGATCCTCCATACTGTTTTCCAAAATGGTTGCCCTAATCTGCAATCCCACCAACAATGTATTAGGGTTTCCACTTCTCTACAGCCTCACCAGCATTTCTTGTTGTTTGTATTTTTGATGGTTGCCATTCTAATTTTTGTTAGGTGAAATCTCAGGGTAGTTTTGATTTGCATTTCTCTGATTGCTAATGATGTTAAATATTTCCTCATACATTTATTGGCCATGTTTATTTTTTCTTTTGTGAAGTGTCTATTTCAATCTTTTGCCCATTTTGATTGAATTATTTGTTTTCTTAGCTGTGAGTTTTTTTGAGTTCTTTGTATATTCCAGCTACTCCTCTGAGAGAGGGCTAGTATTTGACATTTTCTATATGGTGGAGGCTAAAAAAATAGATTCATGAACTACATAAAAGATATACTAAACAGAAACACATAGAAGAAACTGACAGATTTCTATACACATAAAACACACCTAAATTGAACAAAGAGGATACAGAAAATCTAAAATGATCAATAGCAAGCAAAGAGATAAAAACAGCAATAAAATGCTTTCTATCAAAGAAAATCCAGGTCCAGACAGATTCTCAGCTGAATTCCACAAAAACTTCATAGAACTAAACTCAATACTTAACAAATTATTCCATGAAATGGAAAGAGATGGAATTATTTCAAACGCCTTCAATGAAGTCAGTATCACCTTAGTACTAAAACCTAACAAAGATACATCAAAAAAAGTAAAATAATAGACTAATATCCTTGATGAACATAGACAAAAAATTCTTAACAAAATAGTAGCAATATGGATTCTAAAACCATATCAAAAAATTGTGCAGCATAGCTGAGCCGGTTTTATTCTATGGATGCAAGACTGGTTCAATATATGCAAATCAACACATACAATTCACCACATAAATAGAACTTAGTACAAAAATCACAGGATCATCTCAGTATAAGCTGAAAAGGCATTTGACAAAATCTAAACACATATTCATGTTAAAAAAAGTAAGAATAGAAGAACTTTACCTCAACATCATGAAGAAACCCAAAGTCAACATCACATTTAATGGGAAAATACTACAAAATTTCCCTTTGAACTCAAGAACAAAACAAAAATGTCTACTATCACTATTCTTTCAGTATAGTACTTGGGACTCTAGCCAGAACAATAAGGCAATAGAAGGAAACCAAAGGAATACAAATAATAAAAAAAGAATAACTTAAACCATCTATATTTGCAGACAACATGATCATATATTTAGAAGAAACAAAATAATCAACCAAAAGACTTCTAATTGATTAACAAATTAAGCAATGTCACAGGATACAAAATAAATCTACAAATATTAGTACCCTTTCTATGTGCCAACCACGAATCCACTGAAAACAAAATCCAAAAAATAGTTCCATTCACAATAACCTCAAAAACAATGAAATATCTAGGAATAAATCTAATCAAGGAGGTAAAAGACCTCTACAATGAAAGTTATAAAGCATTGAAGAAGAAAATTGAAGGTATTAGGAAATGGGAAGATCTCCTATTTTCTTAACAGACAAAATAAATATTATCAAAGCGGCCATTCTACCAAAAGTGATCTGCAAATTCTACACAATCCCTATGAAAATACCTATGCTATTCATCACAAAGCTAGAAAAATAAGTTCTAAAATTCATATGGAAAAATAAATGACCCAGAATAGTCAACATAATTATCAACAATCAGAACTACACAGGTGATATCACAATATCTCACTTCATATTGTACTACAGAGTTATAGTAATAAAAGCAGCATGGTTTTGGCACAAAAACAGACAAAGAGACCAGTGGAACAGAATAGAAGACACATAAATAATTCCATATACTTACAGCCAATTAATTTTCAACAAAAGTGTCAAATACATACATTGAAGAAAAGATAGTCCTTTCAAGAAATAGTTTTGGAAAAACTGATTATCTATTTGTAGAAAAAAAAGGAATTAAATTTCTGCCTCTTACCCTGCACAAGAGTCAACTAAATATAGATCACAGATCTGGAAATTAAACCAGAGACTTTGAAATTATTAGAGAAGGTCATAGGTCCAACACTCCAACATATAGGCAGAGGTAAACACTTCCTCAATAAAATCAACAAGGCCCATTAAAACAGTGATTATTAAGTAGAATTAATGATTAATAAGTAGTAAATTAAAGAACTTCTATGCAGCAAAGGAATCTATTAAGGATCTTAATAGAGATTCAACAGATGGGAAAAGATCTTTGTTAGCTACTCCTCTTATAGAGGACTAATATCTAGAATACACAAAGAATTTAGGAAACTACTAAAAAAACAAACAACCCAATCAAAAAATGATCAAGTGAACTAAATAGACACTTCACAAAAGAAGGAATATAAAAGGCCAATAAATATATCAAAAATATTCAACATCATTAGTAATCAGGGAGATGCAGATCCAAACTAAACTTAGATTTCATCTAACCCCAATGGCAATGACCAAGAAGTCAAATAACAATAAATGCTGATGAGGATGTTGGGAAATAGGAACTCTTCTACACTGCTGGTGGTATTGCAAATTAGTTCAGCCACTATGAAGATCAGTGTAAAGTTCCTCAGAAAACTGTAAATGGATCCACCAGATGATCCAGCTATACTGCTTCTTGAAATCTTCTCAAAAGCATGTAAGTGAGACTATTATAGTGATACATGCACATCCATGTTTATAATAACACACATAACAAATAGCCAAATTATGAAGCCAATCTAGATGTCCATCAATAGAGGAATGAATATAAAATTAGGGATATACACACAATGCAATTCTACTCAGCAATAAATAACAAAATTATGTCATTTGCAAGAAAAAAGATAGAACTGGAAAATATTATGTTAAGTGAAATTAGGCAGTCAGAGAAAATGAAAGGTCATATGTTTTCTCTCATGTGGAAGCTAAGGAGTCAAGAGGGACATTAGACAATGAAGGAGAAACTCTAGTTAGACAAAGGAGGTGATTTAGGGAAGTGTGGTGGTAGGGCAGAGAAGTAACCAAGGATATACTTCTTTTGATGTCATGTATGTATGTGATAATGCCAAAACCAACCTCAATATAATGTATGGGGAGGGAGAGGAAGTGTGGAGGGATAAGAGGGGAAGATAGACAAGCATTTTATGTTTGTATGTCAGTATCACCATAAACTGCATTATGATGTGAGACTACAGTGCATATATATATATATATATATATATATATATATATATATATATCAGAAAATGGTTAGACTAATGTCAATTTCAATGCCTCCCTGTCAGTATTCTAAATTTATCAACACAGTCTCATCTATATACCTATCAACTCTTAGACATTGTCATTTATTCTTAAAGCATAACCATGTTTTCCATTATATTTAAGGTGTTTGGACTGGAGTAGAGTATTCATCCAAAGATAATTGATTCAGAGTCTGATTAGTGTTCAAGGAGTTCTCTTGCAATTAATTTGATCAAAGAGACTCTTACCTTTAAGAATTTATATTGATATTAGTACATATGTGAAAATAACAATGTCAAACTCAGTACATTGTATTGAGAAGGGAGGAGGTGGGGGAGCCACCAAGCGCTGTGTACATGTATGGCAATGTCAACATGGTTTACATTATGATGTGAAACTATAATGCACCAATGAAAGCATATTAAAACAGAAATTAATTAAACTGTGGAGAGGCAAAAAACTAAATTGATTGAAGAATCACCTTCAACATATCTCTTTTAGGCATAGTCCTGCTAAAATTTATGTTCTTAGATCTCTCTTAAGTTTCTGCACAGATCCGACATTAACTACCTGCATTTGTGCTAACTAGAGAATCTCATTACCTATTCCTAGCAACCAAATGGCCTTTATGAGAATAAACACCAAATATTCTCTCTCTCTCTCTCTCTCTCTCTCTCTCTCTCTCTCTCTCTCTCTTCACCCCCCGTCTCTCTCTCCATTTAGATAATATATGGAGATTGATACATGGATATGTAAATATACAGATTGAATAACTGAAACAGAAATAAAAAAATCCTGTTGGGCACAGTGGCACATCTCTGTAATCATAGTTACTCAGGAGGCTGATGCAGATGAGTGGCAAGTTCTAGGTCAGTCTGTACAACTTAGGGAGACACTGTCTCAAAATAAAATTTTACTAAAGGGTGTGGGTGTAGGTCAGTGATAGAGCACTTGTCTAGAACATGTGGATACTAGGTTCAATTTTGAGTATAAAAAAAAAACTGAAGCCAATAAACCATTTATCAAAAGGTTACAAAGTTCTTATGAATTTATGGAGCATTGCTAAGAGGTGAGGTAAATTAAATCTTTACCCACTCTAAGAAGGAAAGTTAAGAATTCATGACTGGGAAAATTTAATAAAACTCTCCCAGGTAAAGCAGAAATGTTATCAGGTAAGGAATGAAACATAACAAAAAGTTAGCTATGGTACAAATGTACTAATATTCCCTAGAAATAAATCTTCTGATTCCAAGATGTGATTTCTTTTTCTTTATTGCCATTTGATATCCACCTAATTTTTAAATCAACAAACTATATGTAGCTGAAAAAGATGACCCATTTGCTAATTAACAACCCAGAAGTGACCTCACAGAAAAAAGACAAAGTGGATAATAAGATGATCATATGCAGAATTAAAAGTAAAAATTAAAAACAAAATAAAAACCATAAATCAGAAGTGGAATCCAATTGAGAAGTATAAACTGACATTTTTAAAAAGCAGAAAGCAAGCCAGGCATGGTGGTGCATGCTTATATTCCTAGTACTTGGGAGGCTGAGCCTGGAAGATCACAGGTTTGCAGCCAGCTTCAGCTACTTAGGGAGGCCCTCCACAATGTAGTGAGACACTGTCTTAAAATAAAGAATATAAAATATGGCTGTGGGTGTAGCTTGGAGGTACAATGTCCCTTGATTCAATTCTCAGTAGTACAAAAAATTAAATAAATAAATAAATAAATAAATAAATAAATAAATAAATAAATAAATGTTAATGAAAAGCAGGAGACAAAATTGGAACTAGAAAACTTATGAGCAATATTGTTACTATAAATGATATGCTGAAGTCTATCAATGGCAGAAAAGTACAACAGGAATAAAATATGTATTTAAAGGTTATAGTAAGCATTCATATTCAATTTTTATATTATTGGGTGGAACCGTTAGTTTGCAGAAAAAGAGGTTGACCTCTACTACTTGCTTAATCTACAAATATTCAGATTCAAATTTGTGGGAAACTTTCTTGTTTCAAATCATCATATTCCAAGAACTCAAGCACAAGGGAAGCTTTTAAGAGAGAATAGGTGGCAAATGGACAAAAGAGGGGAAATAAACATATACAGGTTTAGATAGACAGAGAACCTGTCAATATTAGCCAGGTTTCAGTTTCCTTAGTGCCACTTGGCATCAGCCTTTATGCTCGGCATGAGGAAATGCAGGGAAACAAATTATCCAGAAGTGAGAAGCTGTCAATTTTAGAGGGATTGCAGGAAAATGGATGGAACTGGAGAACTTTATGCTAAGTAAGAATATTCAGTTACAAAAAGTAAAAAGTCAGCTGTTCAAAAGTCCCCATGAGGCTATGGATAGAATTATCATCACTGGAACCAAGTGACAGGAACTATAGTTGAGTACTCTGGATGAATTACCCTTTGTTTTTCTCTATGTCTGGTGCCTATAAGGTCTGAATTTTTTTAGCTACAAATTTTGATCCTTTACTTTCTTTTTTGTTTACTTTTATTGATACATTGTAGTCTCACATCATAATGTAGTTCAGAATGATAGTGGAACATATGCGCAAAGCACTTGGTAAGCTTTTCCTCAGATCTTTCCCCACTCCTTCCTTTCCCCAGTCATGAGACTGAGATTGGCACTGGTATTCTCACATATGTGCATAATGCCAAGGGAAGCAGTTCCTTTGTTAAGTCTCCCTCCTCCCTCCCCCACCACAAACCTAATGATCTCATCCTCTCATAGCATCATCTTGGTGTTTAGGTTTTAGTATATACATTTTGGAGACCTACATATTTTCAAATAATAGCAAGATATGCAAACTATATTATATAGAGATATGCATAACAGACAGTTTTATATGTTTTAAAATTAAAAGGAGCTTAGCCAAGATGGCGATTGAGAGAAACACCTCATCTCAGATGCTATAAAACTAAAATCAAAATTGCTATAAAAGCAGCTTCTTGATGGAAGAAAAAAGCAGCAAAAAAGTGAACAAAGTAACAAAAATTGAAATGCAGCAGAACAAAACCCAGAAAGTAGACCTGGGAGAGAGAATGAGCCTTCCCCATGGCAGAGGAGCATGCCGAGGCATGGTGACCACCATTGAGTCAGCCACTCAGAGCGGGGTCTATTAGCACTGAGACATCTAACAACCTCCTGCATAACCAGCAACCAGATGTGGAGTAAACAACTACAGAACTCTACACCCTAATCAGGCGACATATCCCTGCATGAACAACAGTGACTGGAATGCCTGATATGACCAGCTTAAGCCTGCAGCAAGGACACCTCAGCTCACTTCTCCCTCAAGAGCCAGAGAAGCACTCAATTATAAGTTAACTGCATGGCTGTAGGGGTCCCTCGGTTGTCAGCTCTTCTACAGTTAGATAGGAGCAGAAGTGCAGGAGGGACCCAGAGCACACAGGGCACAGAAATGTTACAAGCCTCCTAGAAAATGCTCCAAGTTTAGACTGCACATCTGCATCTGCAAAGGCAAAAGAGAGATGCCAACAGGGACTGTGAAAAGCATGGAGCCTTGGACTTACACTGGGTCCAGATCCAGTGATGCCTGTTGCCTACATAGATAAAGAGCAGCACAGGACAGGCCCTATGGAGAGCTTAGAAACACAAGCTTGCAGTCGGAGAGGCACCAAGGGAAATCCATTCCTGCACTGAAGGAAAGGGCAAATTAGAATGTCTGAAACATGCTCAAAATACTAAAATAGTGAGTAGACATTTAAAAGCTGAAAATATCCATGCAGATCCAAGAGGACTGCAGAGGCCAAATTTGCTCTATATTTATATACTTGCAGGGTTTTTGTTTTTGTTTTACTCTGTTTTTGTTTTGCATTGCTTTGTTTTGTTTATTTTCTTTTTGGATAGTTGGTCACTTTGTTATTTTTTACTCAGTTGTCAGCTCTCTTCCTCATCCCTTTTGCAAGCTTCTCTCCCTCTCTTCGATCTACATTTTTTTCTCAACACTTTTTTCTCTCTCCTTTTTCCTTTTTTCCCTGTCTTATATAAAGACCATTTCATACCACCTAAATACTCTACATTGACTACCAGAACCCCCCAACATATTCACTGTCTCTAATCTCTACCATATATCACCTTAACACACTCAAATTCTTATTCCACTGGGTCATACCTTCTACTTTACCATATTCTTACATTCATCACTGCAGCTTCTCCTCCTTCACCCAAGCTTCAACACTGAACACACCTTGCCCTTTAATATAACAGTGAGTGCCTCTAAATTCCTACTGCAGTGATTGGACCAGAGAGGCGAACCACCAGAAAGGACTGCCAGACACCAAAGACAAACTCATCTCTGTTGATAGAAGGAATAGCTCAACACATCCCACATTGAGGCCTAAAAATGCAAAGGCCACAAACTGTCCTACTCATGTCTGTGAGATGAATTCCCATAACAGAAGCAACAAATGGGCTCTAGACGTCAACACCTGCAACCCACTAATGACATCAATACAGTGGGCAGAAGAAGCCTTGGAGTAATTGAAACTCAGTACAAGACACTATTCACAGAGAGAAAATAAAAATAAGTAACCTATAAATTGAAAGAAAGCTTGCAAAAGCAGCAAAGATATAAACTAAGAACAGGAAAATGATGGGAAGGAACAATAAGATAATTTCCAGGAAGCAAACAAATAGGCAAAGAAGAAAAAACACTACCTCAAACAGAAGTCAAAACTCAAAATGTTAGGAATTAAAAATCATCTCCCAATAATCATACTGAATATAAATGACCTCAACTCTCCAATAAAAACACACAAGGTGGCAAGATAGATTAAAAACCAAAATTCATCTATATGCTGCCTACAAGAAACACACATTACAAGCAAATATTCTTACGGTCTAAAGGTAAAAAACCTGGAGCAAGGTAATCCATGCTAATTGAACTCAAAGACAAGCAGGAGTAGCAATTATCATATCAGATAAATTAAAACCCAAGCCTAAACCTATCAGAAGAGAAAAAGCATGTCATTTTTTACTAGTAAAATAAACAATTCAGCTAGCAAGAGTAAATAACAATAGTCAACATTTATGCCCCAAACATAGGTACAGCCATTTTCGTAAAACAAACTCTTTGTGATATAAAGTCACACATAGGTCTCAGTACAATAATAGTGGGAGACTTTAATACTCCTCTCACATTACTAGACCTATCTTCTACACAAAAGGTCAGTAAAGATGCTTCAGACATAAAGAATACCATAAACAAAATGGATCTATTAGATGCATACAGAATATTTCATTCAATTAAAGCTGAATTCACATTTTTCTCAGCTGCTCACAGAACCTTCTCCAAAACAGTCCACATTCTGGGCCATAAAGTGAGCACTGGCAAAGTAAAAAAAAATGTAACATAATTCCCTGCATCTTTTCAGACCACAATTGAATGAAACAAGAAATCAACTGTAAGAAGACCCGGAGTAACTACATAAACACATGTGTACTAAACATCACACTGCTGAATGAGGAATGGGTGATAGAAGAAGTAAGGAGAGAATTTATAAAATTCCTAGAAACCAAAGAAAACAGAGACACAGCATATCAAAATCTCTGGGACAACTTGAAGGCAGTACTAAGAGGAAAATTTATAACACTGACTGCCCACATAAGAAGAACAGAAAATCACCAAATAAGTAATCTAATGACGCAGCTCAAAGTCCTTGAAAAACAAGAAGGGTCTAACCCCAAAGCCAATAGAAGGCAGAAAATTATTAAAATAAGAGCAGAAATCAATGAAATAGAGAATAAAAAAATGAACAAAACCAAAAGCTGGTATCTTGAATAAATAAACAAGATTGATAAGCCATTAGCCAACCTAATGAAAAGAAAGAGAAATCAACCCAAATTACTGAAACAAGAGATGAAAAAGGAGATATTACCACCAAGAGTAAGAGTGTGGAAATCCAGAGGATTATCAGAAACTACTTTGAAAAACTATACTCCAACAAAATGGAAATTCTAGAAGAAATTGACAAATTTCTAGACACATACAACCTTTCTAAATTGAGTCAAGAAGATATAGAAAACTTAAACTGACTAACAGTAATTAAAGATAAAGCAGCAATAAAGAGTTTGCCATCAAACAAAACCCCAAGGCCAGATTGTTTTCAAAGTGAATTTTACAAAATATTTATAGAAGAGCTAAACCCAATATTCCTCAATCTATTCTGTGAGATAGACACAGGACCCTCCCAAACACATTATATGAAGCCAACATCACATTAATACCAAATCCAAATTAAAAAAGCTCAAGAAAACTATAGGCCTATATTGCTGATGAATTTAGACTCAAAACTGCTAATCAAAATACTAGCAATGTGCATTCAAAACCACATCAAGAAAATTATACACCATAACCAAGTCTGGTTTATTCCAGGATGCAAGTCTGATTCAACATAAAAAACACAATTCATGTAATTCACCACATAAACAGAATCAAAGACAAAAATCACATGATCATTTCAATAGATGCTGAAAAAGCATTTGATAAAATCCAACATCCAATCATGCTTAAAGCACTGCAGAGAATCGGAATAGAAGGAACATACCACAAAATCATAAACGCAATATACAACAGGCCCACAGCCAGCATCTTATTAAGTGGGGAAAAACTGAAAAGTTCCCACTAAAAACAGGAATTATGTCCATTATCACCACTTCTATTCAATATAGTATTTGAGACTCTAGCCAGAACAATAAGGCAACAAAAGAAAATCAAAGGTGTAAAAATAGGAAAAGGAGAACTAAAACTATCCCTTTCTGCAGATGACATGATATTATACTTAGAAGACCCAACAAAATCAACCAAAAAACTTATAGAACTGATCAACAGATTCAGCAAAGAGTCTGGATACAAAGTCAATCTTAAAAAATCAGAAGCTTTCTTGTATGTCAGCTATAAATCCACTGAAAAAGAAATCCAGAAAACAATTCGACTCACAATAAAACCCCCAAAATACCCCCAAAATAAAATAGTTACGGATAAACCTAACCAGGGAGGTAAAAGAACTCTACAAGTAAAAACTATAAAAAGTTGAAAAAAGAAATCAAAGAGGACCTTAGAAGATGGAAAGATCTTCCATTCTCTTGGATAGGCAGTATAAATATCATCAAAATGACCACTCTCCCAAAGTGATCTACAGATTCACTGCAATACCCATTAAATTACCAAGGTCACTCTTTACAGACACAGAAAAATCAGTCCTTAAATTCATTTGGAACAACAGAAAACCCAGAATAGCAAAAGTAGTTCTTAGCAACAAGAACCATGCAGGAGAAATCACAATACCTACTTCAAATTATACTACAAAGCCACAACATGGTATTGGCAAAGAAAAGAAAAGAAAAGAAAAAAAAAAACAGACACATAGACCAATGGAGCAGAGTAGACTCAGAATCAAACCCCACACATTTACAGTCAGTTGAAAGGAGCCAAAGACATATATGGAAAAAAGACATCCTCTTCAACAAATGCTGTTGGCAAAACTAGTTAACCATATGCATAAAAATGGAAATAAACTCCTCTTTCTCACCCTGCACAAGAACTAATTCAGAATGGATCAAAGACATGGCAGTCAGTCCAGAAACCTTGCAGTTTCTTGAAGAGGGCATAGGTCCAATACTTTAACACATAGGCACAGGTAAAAGCTTTCTCAACAAGATCCCAAAGGCACAAGCAACTCAAAGGAAGATCAATACATGGGATTGCATTAAACTGAGGAGCTTCTGTGCAGCAAAGGAAACTATCAAGAACCTCTACAGAGAGCCTACAGAATGGAAGAACATTTTCGTCAGCTATACCTCTGATAGAGGACTAATATCTAGAATATACAGAGATCTCAAGAAACTCACAGCTAAGAAAACAAATAACCCAATCAAAAAATAGGCAAATGATTTAAATAGACACTTCATAAAAGAAGACATACAAGTGGCCAGTAAATGTATGAGGAAATGTTCAACATCATAAGCAATCAGAGAGGTGCAAATCAAAACTACCCTGATATTTCATCTAACCTCAATTAGAATGGCAATCATCAAAAGCAGAAACAATAACAAATGCTGGAGAGGGTGTGTAGAAGTAGGAACCCTAATACATTGTTGGTGGGATTGCAGATTAGTGCAACCACTTTGGAAAACAGATGAATGGGTAAGAGCCTACCATATGATCCAGCAATACCACTTCTGGGTATCTACCCAAAAGAACGGAAACCAAATTATCAGATCAATGCATATGTGTCTATGTTTATAGCCACACAATTCACAATTGCCAAACTATGAAACCAGCCAAGATGTCCATCAACAGATGAATGGATTACAAAACTATGGGGTATGTACACAATGGAATTTTACTCAGCCATAAAGAAGAACAAAATTATGTCATTTGCAGGGAAATACATGGAACTGGAAAATATTATGCTAAGTGAGATTAGTCATTCACAAAAAGTAAAAAAAAAGTATGCTTTCACTAATATGTAGAAAGCATATTAGAAGCTAGGGAGAATGTGGGGCATAATAGGGACTTGAGATGAAGAAGGAGAAACCTTAGATAAACAAAGAAGGTGACTTAATTGAAGGTGATAGGGGATGGAGGCAAACAACCTAATCCACATGATACACTTTCACAAACAGATCAAAGTCAATCACTAAACTGAACTTGTGAAGGAGGGAGAGGTAGTGCATGAGGGGGATTGGGGAAGGGTTAAATGAGAGACTTGCATTTATGCCTTTACCAACTTGTACCTAACAAAGATGTATGATTGCAATGCACCAATAAAAAAATAAAATAAAATGAGACTTTCTCTAGTAACACAAAGTTTTTAAAAACTGTTCAACATTACTGTTCTTAAGTGTTACATGTGCTGTGTATTTTATATAAATTATCTTATTAGCCATCAGAAATACAAAGTACAGTCCATTAAAAACAAAGCACATAGGAAAAAATGTGGGAGCACAGGCAAGTATTGAAGCTCTAGAGTTGTCATAGAGAAATATTCAAGTTGACTTTAAAACTATATAGAAACTTACTAGGTAGATAAAAAGTAAATACAAACAACATGCTTTGTGATTGAGAGAATTTGTAAAAATGTCTATATTGAGGCATGGAAAATGATCAATAGTTATTGTGGAGAAAGGTTTTTTCCTAAATACTCCACAAACCATACTGTGAGCTCCTACCCAGAAGCCAGCATGACCTGAGCCTGTTTTCAGAAACTGAGATGCTTCTATGGATCTTTTGCTGAAAGTGTGCTGGAGGCCCAGTCTATTGCTTTAGACCTGAGAGCTAAAAATGTACTGCACAATATTGCCATGAAAGACAGTTTTCTGTGCATTGTATTGGAATCATGACTCCTCAACATTTTTCTTTTTTGAGGTTTTTATGTTGCGAAATTGCTTTCTTGAAACTTTATGTATATTCTCTATTTTCAGACTCCCATTTTTCTTCTGATGTTTGAACTCTTCCCAGGGCTCCATTTGTGTGTGCATCTGTGCATCTGTGATATGGTGTGGTGTGGTGTGGTGTGGTGTGGTGTGGTGTGGTGTGTGTGTGTGCGTGTGTGTGTGTGTGTATACAGAAAAATATTCATATTTATATTTTATTATACAAAACTTTGTTATACAAAATATAAATATAATTCTAGACATCATGATTGTCTTCAGGATGCTTCAGATTCATTAAAGACAGGTAAAGGAAATAACTTTAAAGACATTATTCAGGATAAGTTTTAAAAAAATACAAAGTTGAGTCTTTAAAATACTTACTCTGCTTCTCAGGTAGATATTAACTGTTTTTTTGATAAGATTGCAATTCTCACTGACCTGCCATGATGATTAAATGTAATTAGTTTTTTAGGAATCTTAAAACTATATAGTTATTCACCATGATAGGAGCATAACTAGGGAAATAATGTGACTGATAGTTGTCATTAATTGGTAAATCTTTCAAAGGGCACTTAAATTCTTCATTCTCTATACTAGTGGTTAATATTCTATGATCATTGATTAGAGAAGATGTAAAGCATTCAAGCAGCTCTGAGAAATTGTGCTCTGGGATAAAGAGGGTTTCCTCTAGGGCATTCTCTTAAAATGTGTGGTACATGTGTGACTTGGTGTAGTAATGATTTTAAGTATTAAAGATAGAGCTTTAAATCACCTTGGGTTATAGGAGGAGAAAATTATTATCTTTTCAATTTAGTTTCAGTCCTTCATAGATCATAAGAAATTTCTCACTTTGGCACTACGGTATATTTAACAACCTCTGGCTTTTGATGACCTCCCTTTTCATAAACAAGAGGTAGGCCTTAGTCATAGAGCTTTCTCAAAGCAATGATATTTTATTAGAATATAATATTACTATAGTGTGTGAATTCATTTTAATTTGTATATGAAGGTAGTTCTTGCTTTATTGACAGTATTAATAAAAAACTAAAGTTCACTTAATGCATTTTGAGTGAATTTCTTTACTAAAAATATTTAAAGGAAAACTGAAAGTTGAGACTATTCTTCCACCAAAGTAAAATTCTTTCCTCTTAGGCTAATTCTTTAAAAAAATTCAAAACAAATAAATATAAAAAATACCTAGTGATATCAGGATGCTCTAGGCTAGAACTATTTCTGATGAATGAGATGTAGAATGAGAGTGGTTCATGAAAAACACTCAACAAATGTGAGTGAAGAAGGTAAAGAATCTCTATATTTCTTATGAGGTAGGGCAACAATGAACAGCAGGTTCTGACCAAGAGGCTAAGAAATTGGCAATAAGAAGTCATATGGCTTTTACTTAAGTAGAAAATTAACCAGCTACTTCCTAGATTTTCTGTTGAAGTTATCTTTTATTCAAGTGGTAAAAACATCTTTGTTGCAAGACTATGGAATAATTTCTAGTGATACAGTGTTATAGCTGTTCCTCAAAGTGTATCCCAGACTTTGTTTCCTCTTACATTGATCTGTCAACCAAATATGTAGTGCTAAAGTATGTACTGTAACTTACTTCATAAAATACAAAGATAAGGAAACTCTCCCTTATGTTCTTTATTGTATTTCTCCTTGTAAATGATGAGAGTGAATAAAGTGATTCTAAAGGACACTTAAGGTCTCTAGAGGTAATGTGTTTACAGTATTAACAAATGAAGAGAGAGTTTATTTGAAAGGATGAAAAGGAAGGTTAATAATAGAAAGAAATTCAACAAAAGCAAATGCATCTAAGATTGAAAGTTTTGAAAACAGGATATGAATATAGATGTGATTTACTCTATTAAAAATGCACTAAAGAACTATATACAGTTTTTAAGTAATTGAGCATTAGTAACTGAAGGGAATAGGGTAGACTGTACAATAGATGTTAAGCAAGGAAAGAATGTAACAAGGAAAATGGCTTGGTTTCTAAAAATTAATAAATGCACAATAATGAATTAGAGAAGAATGTTAAAGAAAATATTTTAAAATTAGATAATATTCATTAATATATAATCTAGTTTTTAAAATATACCCAGAGGCACAGGACCACTATTTCAAAAAATAATGGGCAATGTCATTGCAATTAAGTTCTTATGGCATTGATATGGTGGAGCACAGTTGTAATTCCAGTACTTGGGAAGCAGAGACAAGAGGATTGCAAGTTCAAAGACAGCCTCAGCAAGTAATAAGACTCTCATCAACCTAGTGAGACTATGTTCCAAAATAAAAATAAAATAGGTCTAGGGGTGTAGCCCAGGTAGAATGCCCGCAGGTTCAATCCTGAGGACCACATATACACACACACACGAAAATTCTTATAGTAATAATATATCAACTATTTAGGGAGGAGTTAGAGAAAAGTTTTTCCTGAGGGAAAATGGAAACATCTCAATAACTGATATTTGAATATTTGTAATAATTTATATTCATACATTCATGTCAGGGGCCTAGTCTGGCCAGCTAGACCTCACCTCTAGATGGCACCTGGCAGAGTGCCAGAAGTGGCTGCAGGTGGTAACATCCTGGGGCTGCCCTATGCTAGAACCCATGCACCAGCACAACCAACTCGTGGCCGACCCAGGTGAGAGCTGTATGAGGCGCCTCCTGGCTTAGGCCCTGTGTAGCTTTAAGAGCCTCCACCTCTTGCAAGTTGAGAGGCTGGCTGGGTTGTTGTTGGAGTGGGTTGCTGGAGAAGTTCTGGGAGGAGAGGTTGTTGGTTGCTGGTGGTTGGTGGGTTGCTAGTGGAAGGTGGATTGCTGGAGAGAGAGGGGTTATTGGGAGTCTGTTGGAAAGGCACTATTTGGAGAGACGGCTTCTGTGCTGTGATTGTTACTGCTTGGGTAGTGTCCTCGACCCCAGAGAGAGAGGTATAATAAAGAGAGTTTTGAATCAGCAACATTCAGGCATCGTCTTTTTTGGGGCCTCATGGTTGAGAGTTCAGCCTGGGGTTCCCGATACATTCATACCCATTTCTTTTTGTACAGAATAAAATATTAAAATGTATATGCTTCTAGTTGGACAGACACCCTTAATATATTGTTGTATTTGAAGATGATAGCAATTTTGAAGTTTTGGTGTTTTGATCTCTACCTTACAGTTAGGGTACAATTCAATCAGAAGGATTACATTATTGCCCATAATCATATCTACTTCTTCTCTACTAACTTGTCTAATGATAAGTTATCATGTAACCCCAAATACTCTGATAAAAGAAGAAACATGCATTGTGTGGTTCCTCAACTATACCACAAAATTGCTATCTTATATTTACTGCCAGCTGTGAAAGAACAACTGATCGATACCAGATTTTCTTTTTTTTTCATTCTCTTAATAGTGCTTTGTAATTTTTTTAAAAAAATTTCTATCCAACAAAAGCGATCATAAAAGTGGACAAAGTATATTATGCAACAGTTTTAGGCACTGACCAATATCTCATGTTTGTGATATTTCAAGGAAGGATAACAAACAAAAACAATGCCAGGATCCCAACTTAAGTTTCTGCCTTAGGACTTTTTGTCAAGGTTTGTGAAGATGGAATTCAAGCAAGACTGGACTGCACTCTCACTGAGTAGAGAATGCAAGTATAGCAGTTGAAGGGTGCTAATGTGCCAAGAATTTTCAGAACAGTGGTTTAGAAAAGAAGCACAAAAGAAAAGGAAGCCTGTGTAAGGATTCATGAGAATAACCAATGAGTGAGTTACTCATGTGCAGATCTTCACTCTAAGAAATATTTTTAGGACCACTTGCTACAGAGTTGAAAGAGAAATGGGGACAGTAAATGTTGTGCAAAGTGACAACTCATAAGATTTATAATCTAGCTGGAGTGGAGAAATTAAGTTCTGTGGTGAAATCACAGAAAGAACAAGTCTTTGAATTAAATATCACACCACAGAATAATTGCTGCAAAGTCAAATATAAAATTAAAAGAGGCCTGTCATAACAAAGAAGAGAATGAAGCTTGATAGAAGATTCAACAAGATTTTATAAATACACATATATTCTCCAAATTATACTATAAGTCTCAATGACTTTTGAGATTATGGATATCTTATACAGTAGGTTTGTTCTCCGAACACAGTTGAATTACATTTGAAGTCAACAAAGATATATGAAAAATTGCTGCATATTTGGAAATGAAATTAAACATTAATTAACCTCTCATCCAAGTGGTAAATTATAAAGTATTTCAAATCATAAAAACTAAAAGTACAACAAAGCAAATTTGTGGAGTTCAATTTAAACAGTAATGTGATAAAATTTATGGCCTTAAATGTTTATATTAGAAAGTGAAAAAATTTAAAATAAGTAATTTATTTATATCATAAGGAGATGGTTATATATAGCCAAAATAGAAATTAAAAAGTAGATAGACTGAAATAATAAAGATAGGAGCCAAACTCAATAAATAGAAAACAAATAATAAAGTTAAAGTAGACTAGGTCAGTTATTTAAAAAGGTTGATAGAATTTTTAAAAATTAGCAATGCATATCAAGCACAAAGAAAAATTGTATTTCCAATTTTGCTGATTCAAAATAAAAGATAAGTGGTATGTTTAAAAACTGATAACAAAAGTTCAACTCAAATGACACAAAAATATATAAAAATGTTACTTCATATGTGTATTCTTTTTTTTTTTTGTGGTACTGGGAATTGAACTCAGGGACATTCTACCTCCGAGCTATATCCCCAGCCCTATTTTTTTGTTCTTTATTTTGAAACCGGGTCTCACTGAGTTGCAAAGTGCCTCACTAGGTAGCTGAGGCTTGCCTCGAACCCGGATCCTCCGGTCTCAGCCTCCCGAATACTGGGATTACAAGCGTGTGCCACCACGCCCGGCCTCATATGTGTATTCTGAATAGGAATTTTACAAATAATGTACATCAATAATAAAAAGGACATGAAAAAGGGGCTTACTATCAAGAAAATGAAAATTAAAATCAGGAGATTTTATTTTAGTCTCTCTAGAATCACTGTCATTAAAAGTATTATAATCATGAAATGTTGGCTATCATATAGAATACTGTTACTGTTACACATTTTTAGTGGTTGTGTAATATGATTCACCCATTTTGGATTTAGTTTGCAATTTTTCATTAAATTAAATTACAATTCACTTACCCTACAATTCACTTACCCAAGGTAAATGGATATATAGATCCACATACTAATGGTGTAAGGTTTATTTATAAAATCTCTATTCATCATTGTCAGAAAATGTACACAATCAATTTCAAGACCTCCTCCACCAATGGATGCCTAATATTGCGGAGTGCTGAGCCCTATATATACTGTGTATTTCTGTATATGTCCTGCAACATGACCACATAGGACCAGAGTTAATCTGACTTTCTCTGCTTTCTGCAGTGGTGACTCTTACATCAATATGCTTGTGCTCTTGTGCTTTAGGCACATAACTAATCAAAATAAGAGTGACTTGAACAGATGCATTGAGATGCAGTGACAGTAGATTTGAAAAACCAGGATATCTACTAAGTGACTAGCAGAGAGGTAGTATATATAGGGTGGATACACAGGACTAAGGGATGATTCAAATCGTGAGTGAGACAGAATGGGACAGCAAAAGATTTCATGCTACTCAGAATGAATTAATGAATTATAATTCATGAAATTTTTCATTTAGTATCTTTCAACTGCAGTTGACTACCATAACTGAAATCATGGGAAGCAAAACCACAGATGAGAGGTTATAACATATATATATATATATAACATACATACATACATATACTTATATATACACATATATATGACAAAGATGAAGAAACATGATAGTTATGAAGAAAACTATTTATTATTTTTCAATCCTCAAATGTCCAAAATGACACACAGAATGAGATAGAGTTTGTAGCCCAGAGTTCAGTCCATGTTAGGAAAAATACGTATGTTTGAATATGTACATTAAATGTATAAGGTTTATGCATGATTTGTAAAATTAAATCCTCCCAAATAAATAAATAATAAAACCTTAAAAATAAAATATAAATGATTTTTGTTTTATTTGTATTTTCATAGTAAATATGTTAAATATTATTTTAGTGGCAACATTCCTCATAGAAATATGTAAACTGAAATATATATGTATATATATATACATATATATACACAAGATATAAGCATAGAAATCTACTTAAGAAAAAAGAATTTCTGAAATTTTAGTGCTCTTGGATAGGCAGAATAAATATCAACAAAATGGCCATCCTCCCAAAAGTGATCTACAGATTCAATGCAATACCCATGAAATTACCAAGGTCGCTCTTCACAGACATATTTCTTACTTTTAATTAATGTCTACAATGCACTCCAGCCTGTCTTATGTTGTCATTTATTCATGGACACTGATTTGACTATTTTTCCAATCATATTCTGTTGTATATTTCTGATATTGTTTTCCTATATTTCCTCCTGGAAATTTTTTTCTTTTATCTTTTATAACACATATCACTACTAATTTTCCTGGGTCTTTTGTTTTATGCTACCTTTTAAGTCTTCATAATGAGTTGTATCTTTACTTGTACCTATAAAATATTGTATTCTCCAATATCAAATCAATGGTTCATTGCTTATATCTGTTAAAAACCAGACTGGGTATTCTCAACCACTTTGAGTGTTTTCCATTGTTTCATAGTTGCATGTCAATGACTCCCAAATTTAAATTCTCTTTGCTCAATACACCAACTCCAGATGTCCATAATCAAATACAAATATTTTACTCCTCAAACATACCACTTCACATACAGTTAGTGGCATGAGTCATTCAAGTCAGAACATGTACTTTCTCTTCTCTTTCCTCAAATTCATAATTATCCAGTTCACAAATACTGCTAATTTACCCCCTGCATTTTCCAAAAACCAGTAAGCCCTCTAAATGGCATAGTTCTTTTAAGATAATTTTGAGTGTCATAATTTGTTCTTGTCTTTAGCCATGCCTCAATTTTATTCACCTTCCACACAGGTACATAAAAATTCTAAGTTTATTTGAATCAAATTTACACTGCTTAAGCTCAGTTCTTCATTTACTAGCAATTTTGGAGAAATTACTTAGTCATTCTGTAATTAATTTAAAGTGATTAAAATGATGTCTGGCACACAGGAAAGTTTAGGCTTCACATTATCTAAGATTTTTCTTTTTTACCTTTTAGAAAGTAGTGAGGAGTCTCATAGAAAATTAGTTTTAAGTAATTTCATATGTAATCAAGCAATCTAGGGCTAAGACTAACAAGTTCATGTACCATGCTATGAATCTTGATTCCCAACTAGTCTCTGAACATTTAATTCAACTAGTTTGAAATTTCCATGGCACATTTGCCTTGAAGTAGCTCCAGAAGCTCCAGTGATTCACCAAACAACAGCAACTCTCAGCCCAAATCATCAACAACAGGACCACTTCCTTCTCAAATTCCTCTATAGTACAATTAGGAGCTCTGCAACTGACTGCTCTACTAATGCTCTCCTGGAATCTTCTCCCTTCCTCATTTTATAATATCAATGAACACTTTAAAATTGGATATTCCATGCTGGCTTTGACAGTACATAAACTAAAAAAAATTGGACATTTCTCCTCAAAATCTATGTTTCCTGCATTAATGAAAATCATGTGTTCATCAATTTCTCTGTGGTATTTATGCCTGAAGCTGTATAGAAGCTGATTTACTTTCCAGTGTATGTTACTCATTTTGATTCTTGCCTATATATATTTTTGTTCCACAATCATTTACTTATCATCCATCCTAACTATATTTCAAGTACTTGGATCTTAACCTCTCATTTAAGCATTTTAAAGTGCTCTGTGGTATGTGAGTATATTTAAAAATGCTTTTTTCAATGTTTTAATGTGATCATTTTTGGAAATGTTCCATGTATGCTTAAAAAGAAAGGTTAGAATTCTTATAAAGTGTAGATATTTATATGTATTAGTAAAGTTAATTGACACAAATAAATTATTAGCCTTATAACTATTTTACTCTCAGCTGGGCGTGGTGGCACATGTTTGTAATCCCAGCATTCGGGAGGCTGAGACCCGAGGATCCGGGTTCGCAGCCAGCCTCAGCTACCTAGTGAGGCACTCCGCAACTTAGTGAGACTCGGTTTCAAAATAAAGAATAAAAAATAGGGCTTGGGGTATATCTCGGAGGTAGAATGCCTCTGAGTTCAATCCCCAGTACTGCAAAAAAAAGAAAAAACTATTTTACTCTCATTATATATGTATTCATTCTCATTTTTATTTTTGAATATTTGATATCCCAAATACTGTTATGTTGTTATTCTATAACAGAAACACACATACATGTACCCATACACATCACACACACCAATCAATATATCGGGAATTCTCATTTTTCAGTCATGTGAGACTTTTAAAATGACTATACAAACTGAAAATTTTTAAAGTAATTCAAAAGTCAGTGGGAAAAATTACAATAATTCCATGACCTCAAACATTTTTGTCAAAACATAAAAATTTTCTCACCATTAGTTAAAATGCACAGAGAAAATAAATATAACTAACGTTTATTTTGTATAATATCATCTAAACATAAAAAACTGAGAAGTGCTTTTTTCTGTATTTAAATTTTTTTTGTCAAAAGTAATTTGATAGTATTTGCCTCTTCCCATTGTATAATTTGCTCTGTGCACATTTTTCTATGTCTTGATAAATTGTCATATTCCTAAGTTTATATCTGCTTACAATATACTGTCTTTGGCACTTTCAATGTCATAGTATATTGAGAAGTTTCTTAGTGTGAAGATTTTTGCCCACATCAGTGCCTCTGGGACACCTTCATTATTTTTATCACACCACTGCCTCATCTATGTAAATGCTGGTCTTCTCTGAGTTCCTTCTGCTGCATATCTAGTTTCTTGAGCAATGACAGTGCCAGCCTGTTCATGAATAGCTATTTCTCACATTATCCAGTTAACATTTGATTCAAATTTCATGTCCCTCACTATCACTGTTCTTGTTTTCTTTCAATTTCCTATTTTTGTAAAATGACACATGGAGTTATTCCTGAAACACAAGGAGACAACATAATTACAAACTTTACTGTTGGTATATAAATGGGACAACAATGCACTTCATTTTTAAATGCAATTAATTTCTAAAAAATAAATTGATAGGTCATTGGTTATAATAAATACCATTGTTAATGATTCATGGACTGAAGTTTAGAGGCAAAATTTGAATTTTTTATAAATTTCAGTTACTGTAGCACAATAAAAGAAAGTTTAACCATTATTGAATGACTGGTGCTACTTAATTGAATATCCAAACTGTAAAGCTTACATGCACACTGTGTGTGTGTGTGTGTGTGTGTGTGTGTGTGTGTGTGTGTGTGATGTGATGTTTATATAGCATCCCTTATTGTCTGAATTTCTTTTTTCAATAATTTTATATAACATGAAGTCCTATTTTGAGCTAGAATGTACTAGATTACTGTCATCCTGTATTTGACTCTTTGATTCTGGAATAAGAAAAGTTTAGAACATCCATTTTCAAACTATCATCCATGGCAAGATCTTGAAATCATCTATTTTATTAATTATTTACAAGCTAAGAATTTTTAAATTGTGGAAAAATAAAAAGAATGGTGTTATGTAATGTGAAAATCATTTGGGATTTACATTTCAGCATTCAGAAATAAATTTTTAAGGGGACACATTAACTTACACATTTCTTTCTGGCTTTTTTTGTACTATTAGAGCAGAAGTAAAATTTGAAACAGAGATTACATAGCTTGCAATGTTAAAAAAATACTATCTTAATTTTACAAAATAAATTTGCTGGTTTTCATAAAATAAATAACTTACACATGCAATAATGTATATGCATAGTACATAAATTTATATGTTAACATTATATACAATATATAATATTAACATATTCCGTGAACTAGTGTATAGGTAATTGAATATTATATCTTTCATGTAGATAATATCCTGTTTTTATTAAATGATATTCCTTTTTGCCTCCTTAGCCTTTTGTCTTTAATTTTATTTGGTGTCGGAGTAATATGTCTACTACTGCTATTTTCTTCTTGGTTTGTTTATCTTACTACTATTTTTCTATTCATTCTTAATGCTATTATTCTTCCTTTATGTATTAATTTAGTCATGCTTTTATACATAATATTGTTAATTATACAGGTGAAAGCCAATGATATTATTTTTGAATATAGAATTTAAATTGTTTGCATTTGTTAACATAACATTTTTAGTCTTACTTCTCTTTACAGTAGTTTTCTATTACTATTTTCACAAAATTAGTGGCTTAAAAATACACTCATTTAAAAGTTCATGGTTCTGTAGGCCCGAGATGTAAGAATGGCATGGTTAGTTCTCTGACCAAAGTCTCAAAAAGTTGAATTAAGGTGTTGACTCTTACAGGTTCTCCTCTGGAGATAGTCTCCTTCCAAGCTCATTCAGCTTGATAGAAGATTTTTGTTCCTTCATACCAATGGCCCACTTTCAGTTCATAGAAGTTGCCCACACTACTTATAATGTAGCTCCTTCCATCTTTGTATCAGAAACGGAAAATCTCCTGTGGATGAATCACCCATAACACTTTTTCTCTCCTAAAGGAACCTAATCCCTTTTAAAGCCAAACCTGATTGGGTGAGGCCCACTAAGGATACTTTCCCTATCTTAAGTCAACAGAGTGATAATCTTTATTACAGTTGCAAAATTCCCTTGCAGCAGCACCTTAATATTTGATTAAATAATCTGGAGGTGTATATATACCAGGTGTTAGCGAATCTTGAGAATTATCATAATATAATGCCTACCCTGCCCATCTTCTTCTGCATTGCCCTTATTTTATATTTATTTACTTATTTGTTTTACATATTTTATTATAAAGTCTATGAGTTATTGCTTAATATGTTGAAGTTTGTATTTTTACCTTCTTTCAGCATATTTCTGTTCAATAACACCATATTTCTGTTCAAATAAAACTGAAGATAAGGTTTATTTTTTTGTCTAAATACTGTCAGGTTTGTGTCTGTAAGATGCAAGATTACAAAAGTTTTAAATGTTTCATATTTATTCTATCTCCAGAAGCATTTTGGATTACAAATAAATTTAATAGTTCTTTTAAGATACCTTTTCTTTTTGCAGTACTGGAGATTGAACTCAGGGGCATTCTACCTCCGAGCTACGCCCCCAGCCCTATTTTTTATTCTTTATTTTGAAACCGAGTCTCACTAAGTTGCGGAGTGCCTCACTAAGTAGCTGAGGCTGGCCGTGAACCGGGATCCTCTGGTCTCAGCCTCTCAAATGCTGGGATTACAAGCATGCGCCACCACGCCCGGCTTAAGATACCATTTTAAACAATTGTTCAGATATTTAATAATCTTTTATCTGAAAATTATTTATGAAACGATGTGCTACATATTGGAAATTGAATACTATATGATATGATACGATATACTATAAGATATGTTAGCAATTTTTCAGTCTTAGGATTTGAGTTCATCATTATTAGGCTTATATCAGTATTAAATAAAGTCATTTTTTAATTAATTGGTGTATTATAATCATACATCTTTGTTAGGTACAAGCTAATAAAGGCATATATGCACACATTTTTCATTTAATCCCTTCCCCAATTCCCACCCCACTCTCTCGCCCTCCCTCCTTCTCAAGTTCAGTTTAGTGATTGACTTAAGCAAAGTCATTTTTAATGGCTCATTAAGAATTATTTTTACTAAGAAAGTAAGACCCCCATATCATTATATATATTTTTTGCCTCTGGCTCTAATTCTACAATTAACTTCTCTCAATCTTAAAACTACTGAGATAATAGAGGAATGTCACAAAACAAATAAATGGAAAGACACATTTTAATGACCCTTACCTCTAGCAGGGCTTATCTAGAGTTAAGATTGGTCTTATCCTGCTGTGATACACATAGAAGATCTTTCTTAAAGTTCAGTGGTGGTTCAGAGGCCTGCTGTGATTTTCCCCAAGTCAATAGTTGCCAGTATGTTGACTATAATTCAAGATAATAAATCTTGATCTTCACCATAGTAGAAGTCAATACCCAGGTAAGTTAAGAAAATCACAATGTTTACTTTCATTGTAAAACAGGAATTTCCTAGACCTTACTTGACCTATTAACTAATCTATTTCCTGTGCTGAAACCCATTCTGATATGTTTTGATTGGGTGAAAAGAACACTACAGAAGTCACTAAAATGTACAGATGCTGTGATTTACCTCTCAAAAGAATTTTTTTTCAAGTTCAGATAAAATAATTTAGATAAATTCATAGAATGAAAGTTATAAAATTCCACTTGCTGGATTTACTGTTTTCTATTACTTGGACAAAGCAAATTACTTATTTGCTAGTATAAAAATATAATCATACTTAGACTCAACTTAAAATAATTGCTTTACCACTCATTACTTAGCCATATACACGATATTTAAAAGGTAAACTTTCTGAACAACCATTCTGTCATCTACAAATTAGTAGTAATATTTACATTGCTATTCTATAAACTAAATATTACATTATTTTAAAATAATTATTGGAATAAAACTGTAAGGTCAGCATACCATAAAATACATGAAGTTTTAAAAATATATCTTAAATTCTTCAATTACTTAGTATACACAGATAAGGTTGAGATAGGTAATATTCTTTATGTCACATTCCAAATGTAATGGAGCCTGTTACTGACCCTGGTGGCGAACAGATGACCTGTTTCAAAGCTGATTTTTTTTTTTCTTCCTTACTAGAGAATGAACCCAGGAACATTCTACCTCTGAGCTACACCCCCAGTTCTATTTTTTTATTCTTTATTTTGAAACAAGGTAGGTCTCACTAAGCTGTGGAGGGCCTCACTAAGTAGTTGAGGCTGGCCGTGAACCCTGATCCTCCCGTCTCAGCCTCCCAAGTACTGGGATTAAAAGAGTACACCACCACACCCAGGTCTAAAGCTGACATTTTTACTCCTCCCCTCTTCTGTTGTTCCCCTCTTCTTATGAGAACATATTGTTTATCAACTTACTGACTTGAGGGGTGAAAACCTGGTGCCTATGAGTCTGAGAAAGAAGCAGCTCAAAGATGACTTAGATATGAACTGTCCCTTCTGATGAGTATATCAGTGTGACCTTGAAGAGCTAACTCTTAAAAGGGACTCGACTTCTTTCTTTGAGAGAATCTGAGACTTGTTCCTAAATGCTGAACTTAGATATCTCCATATGTTCTTTCACAGTTATTTTTATTGGTTTCTCTGATTTGCTGGCAGATCAGTAAATTTCTTCTCCCTTCTTCCCAAATGCTTGTCTCAATTATTTGATTTGGCAAATTGGGGCAGGTACTGGAATTCAGTTACATAAATATATTAACAATGAGGATCTCATATAACACACAGGACTTCATTATCTCATTAGTTATTAATTTCAAACCAACCAAGGATTGAATGCCCTTTTATTCTTTAATAAAATTTTGATTATAATGCACCGATTAAAAAAATAAAATTGAATTTTTTTTCTCATTTTAGATGTCTCCATATGTGCTTTCATGGTTATTTTTATTTACCTAATTACTATAGTTCATAACAAATTTTACTTTGATCTCAGGATTCTTACCCCATTTTCACTTCATACATAAATCTAGCATAATATTTCTAAAACTAAACTTTAATTTTTCTTATAATAATGGTGTCCACTAGAATCTATAAACCTACTATAAAAAAATCAAGCAATCATGAGAAACGATTCATAACCTCTGTCTAGTAATAGTACAAAATTATTATTATTATTATTATTATTATTATTATTATTATTATTATCACTTTTGTGTGTGTGTGTATGTGTTTGTGTATGTGTGTTTCTGTGAATTGAGCCAAGGGGCATTCTACCTCGGGACAATATTCCCAGTTTTATTTTATTTTTTATTTTGAAACATGGTCCTACTAAGTTGTGGAGGGCCTCACTAAGTTTCTGAGTCTGGCTGCAAACCTATGATCCTCCTATCTCAGCCTCCCAAGTACTGGAATTACAAGCATGTGCCACCACACCTGGCTTTAGGACAAAAAATGTATACTAGTAAAGCATACTCCAGAGACTGCCAAAGCAGGGCTAGATAGAACCTGCAGAAAAAAAGTAGGACAATTGATTGACCATAATGAGCATTAGTTTCATATTAAACCATCTACAAAAAATGATAATAGTAATCCCATACTATATGGGAAATATTTGGAACAAATCTAAATTGTAAAGTTTCCAATATTGACAACTGTAGTTTCAAAATAAAAGGAATGAGTTTCAAACTTGAAAAAGTCATTATTTCTGGGGTATTGAATTTACTTGAATAGAGAAGGTGTTTATTGAAGTTTGACAATCAAGAGAAATAAGGACATAAAAGAAGGAAATAAAGAAGATACAACAAAATACAGTATAAAATAGAAGGCATGCAATATAAATGGCACAAATTTTTAAGTCTTAAAATATCTAGCTATTTTTATAAATGCATATTCTGAGTTTTAACCTTTTATTTGATATATTATTGTAAATAATTTCTGTAAATAATTATTTAAAATACATAATTTAAATTGCAATGTATTGTTTTAGTTTTTATCAGCTCTTGATTGCTCTTTAAGATGAATTTTCATGTTAGAAAAATGGTTGACCCTTGAGCTGAGGTATAAAAATACAAGACTTCCCTGGAATAGATATTTCTACACCAAAAAAGTAAAAACGTGTTTAATAAAATGGGTTTATGCAATATATTAAGCTGACTTGTGAGAGTTAATTGTGCACATTAACCAAGTTGTATATTTATTTCCTATTTTTATTAAATTAGTTTATATTCATATAATTACAATAATTGAATTGATTAAAGATATTGAACTGACTTTCTCACAAAAGAGATGTGTGTGTGTATGTGTGTGTGTGTGTGTTTGTGTGTGTGTATGCTGGACATTGAACTCAAGCTCAAAGGTCAGTCATTTCTCTCAAAATGAAAATTATTCTTAAAGAACAATCAAGAGCAGAGAAAAACTAATATACTTTAACCTAAATTACATATTTTTAAATAACCATTTACATAAATGCAAAATGCCTCAAGTCAGAAATTCAAAATGAATGGTAAATTATGTCTTGCTAGTTTCTGAAGTGATAATAGAATAGACTGAAATTATAAAAACAAAAGCATTTAATCTGGACGCAGTAGTACATGCTCATAATCCTGGTATTTGGAAGGATGAGGCAGGAGGATTGCCTACTGAATAAATCTGAAAGAACCCAAAACAAATAGCTGAAAATAATACACTATAACCAATTTAATGAAATGGAAAGAAAGAATCTGATAAATTGTAAATCAGTGAAGAGACAGAGGATAAAAGACATCTGTGTAGTAGGAAACCAGTAAAAGTAAAATGAAAGCCATAGAATATAATTATTTGGATCCTTCATTGTAAAGTTGATTCAACAAGGACTATCAAAAGATTCTGTAATACATGGGTGGAAGTTTGTTAAAAAATGGACGCATTTATAGGATCAAAATATCTCCTGACAAATTACTTTTAAATAGTCAAAAGAAGATAATAATTACTGTGGAGAAACATGTGGTCAAAGTGAAAGCAACACTACATGTCTCATTATAGATAGAGGAAAGAACAGCAAAACATCTGTGGTGTTCCAACATCAGACCAACCCAAACTAAGGTTTATTCTATAAATAAATGATCTACACTCCTAAAAAGTATATAAATGTCAAAGTTATAAGAATAAATCCCAGTATGTAAGCTCATGAAAGATTAAAAAAAATACTAACTTCCAGATTAAAGTAGTCTAAAAAGACATGCCAACTAAATGCAACATATAATATGTGATCTTAAACTTGAAACTTTACAGATTTTTTTTCTACTAAGGTCAATATTGGGACAATTGATGCAATTTAGTTGACATTTACAAATTAAGTTACTGTAAAACATAAGTAGGAAATTTTGATTATTGCTATTTTGATTATGTGAGATAATCTCTTTGTTTTCATAAAATGCATGGAAGATTGAAGAAAAAAGTTACATTGCTTTGAGACTTTTTCAGATAGTTCAGATAGTTCAGAAGTCAGTTCCTCTTGGAACTCTGTTCTGACCTTAAATTGGTGTGCTTCCATAGCAGCCTCCTTTTATAATTGGCTAGACAGATTATTGGTTGTTAGATAAATGGATAAATATATAGGTAATTGATAGATGATAGGGTAGGTAGAGTGATGGATAGAAATTGTGTACTTATATGTCTCTCCTGCTAGATACTAAATGAGTTAGGTTTTGAACAATGCATTAATCTTATTATTCTTAAGGATTAACATACTGCCAAAGGCCAAGAAGTGTTTAGTGAATAGTTTTACAAATGAACAAGCATATATATATATACACACGTATATATGTATATATACGTATATATACATATATATATATGCATTGCTAATGTATAAAGAATATAAAATGATTCAAAATTGACTAAAATATTTTGTTAAATACTTTTTATGTTAGCACATTTTGCAGACATGCTTCAGTGGACCACTTCATAAATTGAGGTTAGATATCAGAAAAAGTTTTGGAGAACAAGTAAGTAATTTCATTCTCTAACTCAATATATTTTTCAAAGTCTTCGTTTATGAGTTTTATACATTAATTTTACTAAAACAGTTTCAGAGAAAATACGCTCTATGGACAAAACAAACCAAAAGATTTCTATTGTATTTTTTTTCTATTATGATGATGTAAAATGCACATATTCATAGAGCCCTTAATAATTGTTCAGTTTAAATATTTCATGTGAAAAATTCCCTCAGTCTCCACTATAAATCTACATAGTAAGTCCTTGTATTTTCAGATGAAGTAATTGGAACTCAGAAATACAAAGAAATTTGTGTGTTTCAAAGTAGAAGATGCTAGATTTAAACCCAGATTCCTGATGAATCCATGTCAACTGATAACAACAATGTCTGAAGTGACAAGACAATAGTAACAATATCCACCTTTCCAAGAGACACAGAAGTCCTATCTATAAACACAGACCACTTTCTCATTTTTCTAAATTTTTAGATCAGGAAGTACTTAACACCAGCATATCATCTTGTATATGAAAATAAATTTGCTGTGCAATGCTAAGGAAAGGGATTATAATTAGCTTTCATCAGAAACTAATAGTAGAAGAGATGTCTTGGACAGGGAAAGGAAGAAATGGGACAGATCTTATGCACAAGGTCAAATAGCTAAGTGATAATAGGATATTATAAGTGAATGAAATTATTTCAGTGTTTGAGTTGAAATAAGATAATAAAGAAAAGGGGGCATATGTGTGAGTGACAACAGGATGAATATGAAGTACTACAGACAGAAAAAATATTGAAATTTTATTAGAAAGCACTAAGGTGGCTGTGATTTTGCATGTCAGAGGACTACTAATAAAAAAATAAATAAACCCAACATGAGGTTGGGGCATGGCCTTGTCCCACTAAATAACTTTTGGATGAAGAACAAGGGACCAGGAGAACAAAGCTTCCCCCTCAGACCCTCTCTCAAGATAAACATAGTTGGGACATTTCAGGTAGCTACAACCACATTGTAAGGCTAGAACATAGAACGACATACATTCTGACTGCTGTTCTGCTTCTGTAAATTACTTACACTAGATAAACATTTTTCACTCACTCCCCCTTCCCAAGAATTAAGTTGGTTACTGTGTAAAATGCTTGTAATTTATAGGCTTTCGCCTCAGACCAGGAGCTTTGCTCTCTAAGCCTCACTGGGTGAATAAAACTCATTGCATCTTAATCAGGCCTCTGAGTCCTGCTCACTGGGGACCGGACCCTCCTGCAACAAGCAAACATAAGATAACTTACCAATGAGAGTTGGTGGTAGACACAGGCAATAATTATGTACACCCCCAGTCCTATTTTTTATCTTTATTTTGAAACAGGGTCTCACTAAGTTGTGGAGGGCCTCACTAGGTAGCTGAGGTTGGACAGAAACCTGTGATCCTCCAGTCTCAGCCTCCCAAGTACTGGGATTACAAGCGTGCACCACCACGCCAAGCTTCATTTTAAAGTTTTAATTGCATTCATGTATTGTCATCTGATTACTTTTTGTATTCATAGTAATAATAATAATATATTACTATTATTATTATTATTATTATTATTATTATTATTATTAGCATTGCAATTATATATCATATTTGGATAGAATGACAGGAAAATATATGTACACAACTCTTGATCTCCTTCCCACTTGGTCCCTCCTGGCTCCCTCATCCTCCCTGTGAATTTCTCTGAGATTGGGATTGGTAGTTTTGTGTACATTCATAGCATTATTTCAACTGATATATTCTTTATGACTATGCCCCTCTCCTTTCCCTTATCCCCCTTAGTCACTCCTTTGGCGTCTCTGATCTTCTGACTGATGTTACCCTTATTCACAAAAACTCTGTTGTACTGTAATGCAAATGCAAACTACTACAGCTACTATGGAGATCATTGTAGAGATTTCTCAGAAGATAGGGAATGGAACTACCATATGACCCAGCAATAGCACTCCTGGGTATCTTCCCAAAGGAATTGAGATCAGAATATTATAATGATTCTTGAATATTCATGTTCATAGCACCACAATTTACAATACCCATACTACAGAAGCAGCCTAGGTATCTGTCAACAGATGAATGGATCACAAAACCTGGCTATATACACACAATAAAATTTTACTCAGTCATAAAGAAGAACAAAATCAGGTCATTTGCAGGAAAATAGATGGAACTTGAAAATATTACACAGAGCAAGTTTAGCCACTCTCAAAAAAAAATAATGAATAGATGTGTTTTCTCTTATATGTCATCTAATTTCTATAAAAAAATGTGTGGTGAGGTGAGATAGATACAGAAATTATCCTTTTTTAACATAGGATAATAATTAAATAAAATAGCTACACATAGTTACCAGTTTTTTTATGGACTAAGAGGACTAAGTGAGGAAAGGCAATAGGAGTGTTGGGTGTTCAAACATGGTTTTGCAATTGAAAGTAAAGTTTAGGAGCTGGAATTCTAAAACCAAACTGATTGGCTCAAATATTGACGCTATCTCTTCTGTCTTGGCTATGTCTCAGTTTCTCAGTGCATATTTATATATGTAAAATGGAAAAATAAAATGTGTTTTATAGAATAATATTCGATACATAGTAAATTCTAGTATTAACAGATTATGTTGTTGTTTTTTTTTTAAATAAAAACCAACGCTCTAGAAAAGAATGGTTAATGAGCAAATAGTGAAGATTACTGTGGAACAAAAGTGTTCATATGTCAATAAGCAAGAAAAAATTAAGCACTGTACCATTTTGTAGTCCTATTAATAAAGAGAGATTAATAATATCTAAACTTAAACCTGGCATAACGGCACATGTCTAAACCCAGTACATGAGAAGCTAAGACAAGAGAATCTCAGGTTTGAAGTCAGTCTGAGCAATTTAGCAAGACTCTCAGAAACTTTGCAAGATCCCGTTTCCAAATAAAAAATAAAATATGTTGGATGTTCAATCTAACATATTTGAACCCCTGGGTTCAATCTCTAGCAACACAAATACATATACACACACACACTCACACACATACACACACACAAGAAAATTATTTTTTTGAAATGAGACTATCAAGGAGAACTGTATTCTAACAGATAAAAATGAATGTTGAAATAAGATGACCTTTATTAGTTGAGTAGCTTACTCACAATTGGAAACAATTGCATAGAACTAAACTAGGGGAGTATGGCTTGGGATAAATGAGTTTAAAAAAAGTGAGTTATGTGATCACTGAAGTACTAGAAATTGGAAGACTTAGGTAAATCCATATAATCAAATGAGTAAACATTTATTTAGTATTCTTGGCACTTTAACAGCTCTGACCTTGGAGGTGAGGCAGAGAAGTCAGAAGTTTGAAACAATAACCATGGAGTATAAAAGGGTCAAATGGCTTTCTGGAGGGAATGCTAAATCACAAAGAGGACTGGTATATGTCCTACAATCAGTAGTTGCTGTTTTTTTTTGTTTTGTTTTCAGTAAAAAACAGTAGTCATTATGTTTACAAACAATGTCTTGAATTAGTTGATATGATATTTTCCAAAGGTGTAATTATGAACATAATATAACATGACTCTGCTTTGCATTGCTAAAATAGTCTTTAAATTTAAAAAAATGGCAAGGTAAGAATTAAAAAACAACTTTACATTTGATACATGAACCATAATATTTTTACTTCAAGGTTTGAAAAGATCTGTAGTAAATGCCAAAATATTTTGGAAATTTTATGACCTTTAGATTACATTTGTAAAGACCTCTATTTCTTTTAGTCATCTGTACAAATCAAGATCATCTCCAGATGTGTTTAGCCATCACATGCAATTATTATTTTTACACAATTAATAAAAAATTAATAAAAAGCAACTACAATGCCAAAGCTCTAGGCATTTTTAATATTCATAGGGTACAGATATTAGAAAAATGTCTGGGAAATATGATGAATACTTCTGTAGCAAGTCAAAACCATGAAAATAAAGTTTGAACTTGAAATTAGAAAGCTTGTTTGGAGATTCTAGAAAAAGAATTTATCTGTTCTTACACCCTTACCTGAAAAAGAACACTTCACTCTTCTATTGCCTTTTGGATAAGTATATCCATCTAGGCAGACAAAATGACTTTAGAAATCAATGGGTTTACAAGTAGTAGCCAAATCAACCGCAGATAGCAAGGGAACAAGTAAAAAGCCCTTCACAGATTTGCAAGATGATGTGTCAGCACAGATAAGGCTTCAACTAAAGGTCTCCATTAGCTGGAGGATTATTAGGTTGTCCCACAAAATATTAGTCACAATACTTAGTGATTTTCTTTTATCAGAGTAAGGTGACAGGTGTGAAGGAAGCCTTGTGTCTGCCACCTTAGTATTGGTAATCATTATGGAAATTTACTGTCCATGAAGACTATTACTGATATAGAATGAATATTATAAGATTTTTATACCAGCTTTAGATATAAATAGATTGGATGTCAGTTATTGAGTTCTATTATAAGGGAATTTCCTTGAAAGAGTATATAAAGAAATAATGTATGTTAGAGAAAAGTCATTGCATGAGGAAGATTTATTTATGCCAAAACTTGGACACACAGGAAAAAATTAAACTAAAAAGGAAAATGTTTAAGTCCGGAGCCTATGTAGTAGAGAAAGAAAAAAAATAAGCCATTGAAATGGAGAGAACCAAAGGTGTTCAGAGAAGTGAAGATCAATGTCTAAAACTTTAAAATGATTATATTTGACTTGACTTGTGAAGTTTCTTAGTAGTCAAGAAAACATTTTGTAAGTAGTCTGGTGAGTGGAAATGCAGTAAAAAAGGAATATTGGTTAGAGTCACAGGTTTTGAGAACACAATTTCATGGTCTTTATAAGAAAAAAATTATAATTAAAAAAATAAATAAATAAAATATAAAAAAAGAAAATACTTGACAATGATAGAAAGCCTTATAACATTTATTTTGTTTTAAACTTTCAACATCAGATTCTCAGAGTCTCAGTTTCTTTATTTGTAAAACTTAAGTATTTAATGATACTAGAGGATGTTGAGGATCATATTAGATATACATATGAAGGTGTTTTATGAGCAATGTTATATCAAGATTTAAAAATAAATGTGTTATTCTCTAAAAATATATAATATTTTGTATAATCATATAAAATTAATTTTTACAACCACCATAAATGTACATTTTGATAATAAATTTTAAATACAACTTAAATATTATTTCCAGGAGGGCGTGGTGGTGCACACTTGTAATCCCAGCATTCGGGAGGCTGAGACCGGAGGATCCGGGTTCGTGGCCAGCCTCAGCTACCTAGTGAGGCACTCCGCAACTTAGTGAGATTCGGTTTCAAAATAAAGAATAAAAAATAGGGCTGGGGGTATAGCTCAGAGGTAGAATGCCTCTGAGTTCAATCCCCAGTACCACACAAAAAAAAAAATATTATTTCCTCAGATAACAATTTTTGTCCTCTTTTGTTTTTTGCATATTTTACACTGAAATAGTCAGAGAGTAGATCTCTTTGTAATCTTGCATGAGTGTGCTTGTGTATGAATTTGTTATGAATGTGTGAGTGTACCATGTCCATGTTGTTAAAACGTATTCACAGTCAACAGTAATGAATATTTAATATATTCTTAAAATATTCTATAATTTGTATGATAAATTATATGTTACTAGTGTTGTTTTATATTCAATATGTTTAACTTAATAAATAATTCATTAGTGTATATACTTTAAAATATTTTATATAATTTTGGTAAGTTTACATAAGCAAATTCAACATGGCCAAGTGTAGGATAGTACTGAAATCTCCTTTAATGTATAATCATATAATTTGGCAAATAATTTCTACCAATTTAAACAGTCTTCAGTTTTTTCCAGTATTCTGAACTGCCACTTTAAATGTGTTATTCCTTAAATGTGCCACTTTAATAATTGGAATATATTTAAACTTTTAAAAAGTTCTTAATTATTATTTGGCATCAGCATTACATGGATACAAAGATAAGCCTTGTCAAAATATTATTTAAACCCTTTTTATTTTGTTATACACTTTAAGCAATTGTTTTATAGTTATTCAAAAGAATAGTACTTCTGAAGATAAGGTATTCTACATTACCATAAAATCAGTTAGAGATGTACAGAGTTATCTGTGCAAGCAGTGATTTTGGCTTTTTAGTGGACAGAAATATATGTTGAATGTTTATAATTTTCTCTCCAACTATCCTTTAAGATAGAAGCCATCAATTTTATTTGTATATGTGAAGACACTAAAATAACAAAATTTTTTTCAAAGTTCAGGGAGTTCATTTATATCAGAGCTCATATTCTATAAAATTTAGTTACATTAATTTAAATCTTACAATATAATAAAGTATATTCCTAGGTATTTCTCACATCATTATGCTATTATGAATTTCAAATTAGCTATGGATTTGTACTTTCCTGTTTACCCACATTTCTTCTTCTTCATAAAAGTTTTGCCAATTGTTTTCTTGGGTATTGTAGATATTTACAAAATTTGTTACCCCCTCAAAAATATGCAATTTAACAGAAGTTTTTATAATTAGAATTTATTCAGTTTGGAGAGGGGATGAAGGAAGAGAGAGAGAAAAAATGGAAGAAAGAAAGAGAGGAGAGAGAGAGAAAGAGAGAGAGAGAGAGAGAGAGAGAGAGAGAGAGAGAGAGAGAGAGAGAGAGAGAGAGGAGGTGGAGGGAAAAGTTATAACTTTGGATATAGGTGGCAAGGCTTTGACTTATTGTGGCTGTGGAAATAGAAAGGAAAGCAGAGATGGAAAACACACTAAGAACAATAAACTGCTCATAAATACTTTGAAAAGTGAACAAGAAAGAGGTTACTAATAATGCCTACAGTGTTCTTATCTGGATGCTCCTCATTGTATAAATTCACAATACAATGAAAGTTGGAATATATATTAATTTCTCTATCACAATAATGTGTTCAAAAGTTATGACACTACCTATGGAACAGAAAAGACAGATGAGTTGAAGCAATAAAGATATATAAGATAAGTCAGAGTTTGAAAATGTAAGAAAGAGGCAAAGAAAATTTGGAAACCTATAAAGCTCTCATAGTTCTACTAGAATAAAAATACTGAAATTCCAAGATAATGCTTTTTATTGCTCCCATCCTATACATAAGCCATGATGCTACAAGTTATTCCCAGCATGTTATGTTCTTACTATTTAACACTTGAGAGATTTTCCATTATTATATAAGCAAGAAAAGCAATCATATTTAATATTCGGGAAATTATGATTGAAGAAAGTGTAAATGTTCAGCAAACGTTGGTGGTATTCATTATATGGAAAACTATTGTGCAAAATGTTATCGTGTGTGTGTGTGTGTGTGTGTGTGTGTGTGTATCTGTGTGTGTGTATGTGTGTGTAGAACTGGGGATTGAACTTAGGGATATCTATTTCTGAGCTACATCCCCAGCCTCATTTTAATTTTAAAACACAGTCTCACTAAGTGTCAGAGGGCCTCCATAAGTTACTGAGGCTGTCTGAGAACCTCAAGTACTGAAATTAGAGGCATGCGCCACCATGTTTACTATATACATTGTATTTACTGTTTTCTATTGTTATGCAGCCAGCATTGTTTGATTGATTGATTATTTTACTCAGTATTGGTTTGGTTGTTCTGGGTCTTTTACTATTCATATGAATTTTGGTAACTTTTTGTATTTTTGTGAAGAACGACATCGGTATTTTATAAAGATTGCATGCAATATGTACATTCTTATTGGTAATTAGAGCATTTTAACAATAATAATTCTGTTTATCAAATAATATGGATTTTTGTACCTTAATTCTTTAATTTCTTTATGCAGTTTTTTATTATATTCATTGTAAATGTATTTTATCTTTGCATTTAGAATTATTCCAAAAATTATACATTATGAGGCTGTTGTGAATAAAATTGTTTTCTGAAATTTTTAGCACATTTAATATTAGTATGTAAAAAATATGTTAATGTGTATGCTGTTTTTTTTTTAATACTACTAATTTACTTAATTCATCAACTTCTAAAGCCTTCTAGTGATGTTTTCAAATCTTCAAATATAGGGTAATATAATCTCCAAGCATGGACAATTTCCCTTCTATTTATGTCTCTCTTTACCAAACTGCTGAAGCTAAAATTTTCATTACTATATTGAATAGAAGTAGTGAGAGTAAATGTACTTTTGCTGTTCCTGATTTTATAGGAAATTTTTTATGATATTAACTTTGGGTTTGTTTTAAATGGCCTTTTTTGATGTTGAGAAAAATCCTTTCTATTCCCAATTTTGTAACTGTTTATGTTATGAATGATTATTAATTTTTTTTCAAGTATTTTTCTACATCCAATGAGATTATTTTGTCAGTTTTCACCCTTATTATTTTATTTTTATTTCACCCTTATAATTTTATTTTTCTGATGAATTACACCATTAATTTCTGTAGGTTGAACTATACTTCCACCCCTTTCATGAAACCAACTTGACCAGGTTGCACATTTTCTTAATGTGTTTTGAATATAATTTGGTAATATTTTATGAAGAATTCTTGCATTTATGCTTATCAGGGATATTAGCCTGCAGTTTTCTTTCTTCTTTCTTTCTTTCTTTCTTTCTTTCTTTCTTTCTTTCTTTCTTTCTTTCAAGACCTATGTTTTGTTATAAGGATGATAATGGCTTCATAAAATCAATTTGAAAGTGTTCTGCCCTTTTTAATTCATGAAGTAATTTATGGTACACTGGCATTAATTTTTTTAATGGTCTGGTGGAATTGAGCTGAAAAACTACCTGGCTCTGAACTGTTCATAGTTGGAAGACTTTCTATTTTTTGTGAACAGTAGGCTCCAATAAGCCAAGTCACACATGGTTTGTGTCTTTCCAGAATGTCACAATGTTTTTTCAATGTTCAAAGGTTACAGCACACAGGAATTTTATATGAAATTCTATAAGTAAAGTTAAGTTTAGATGCTGGATGACTGCTTTTCTAAAAGCCATTTAGCTATGAATAAGCATGAAACAATATACATACACTAGCAAATCTAACAACTTAGCTTGAACAAGTATATTAAACAATATACAGATCCTAAAGCTTAAAGCACTTTAAATAGTTAACAAATAGTACAAATAAACAGGGGGAAAGGGGTAATGAATCAAGTCCAGGAATGAAAGAGGAGATTCTGAAGGTGGTCTGGGCACTGGGAAGGCTGAAAAGTTGCACTGATCTTCAGTCAGCAAAGAGCAGGACCAAAGAGAAGTCACTGTATCAGAGTCCTGCACTTAGTGGACTAGTCTTGGCATAAGCAGTAGCTCAGTGCTCTGTGTGTCAAAACAGATGATCTTTTATAGGGCTCTTTCGGCTTTCTCTAGGTCCTGCCAATTGTCCTTGACAGACTTATAAAACTTTTCCAGACACTTGTGATTTCCACAGTTGTATTGATGACATAAATCTGTCAGATGCAGGAAGAGATTTGTGATCCAAGAGTCCATTATCAATTGCAGTACAGGTATGTTGGTCTGAGACATATGCTGACATTTCAAAACAAGTTGCTTGATGAGTTCTTGAGGTTGTTTATGTCACATGCTCTGCACAATTAACATGTCTGAACAAGTTATTTATGAACTCTTAAAGTTAATTTATGTCCCATGTTCTCTACACTGTTAAAGCTTTAATTCAATTGCTTTTTATGGTTTAAGTTTTCCATATCCTCTTGGTTCAATTCAGGTAGGTCATAAGTGTATAGATATTTGTGAATTTATTGATACTGAATAATTATATCCTTTCTCCTACTAATTTTGGAATTGCCTTATACTTATTTTCTCAGACTTTGAGATACATTGTTAGGTTATTTTTTTTGAGATCTTTCAATTTTTTTTGTAGGCACTCATTGATATAAACTTTATTTTTAGTATCAACTTATTTTGTCTCAGAGATTCTGGTAATGTTATGTTCCTATTTTTATTTGATTCTAGAAATTTTTGAATTTTCCCCTGATAGCTTGTTACATCCATTCATCATTTGAAATTGTATTGTTCAATTTTTATGTGTTCATATATTTATACAGTTTTTCTTACTATTGATTTCTAATTTTGTTCCATTACACTTTGATAATATATTAGGGATTATATCATTTTTATTTGCTCGGACTTGCTTTGTTGTAAGCATAATATTATATTTATATCTGTCAATTTCATGTAGATTATAGATGAAAAACTTAGGGAGCTCTAGAATATGTAAGCTAAAAAAGAAGTTATACATCTGGGAATACGGGAATCTTAAACGTATTATATGTAGTGGTAGTTGCAGAAATTGTCATAGGATTTAAATTAGCCTTTCACTATATTTGTTCGACAGAATGATTTTTCTCTTGCTTCTTAAGTACTATTAAAATTTCTTTTGTTTTTGTGATACTTTTTATTATATTTTACTTACTGTTGCTATGGATTTGATTAAAAAGAGGCCAAAAGAGAACAGTTTTTTTAATATCTTTTTTTTTTTTTTTGCGGTACTGGGGATTGAACTCAGGGGCATTCTACCTCCGAGCTACACCCCCAGCCCCATTTTTTTTTTTTTTTATTCTTTATTTTGAAACAGAGTCTCACTAAGTTGCGGAGTGCCTCACTAGGTAGCTGAGGCTGGCCGCGAACCTGGATCCTCCGGTCTCAGCCTCCCGAATGCTGGGATTACAAGCGTGCTCCACCACGCCCGGCACTTTTTTATATCTTAATTGAGCCGTTTTCTTATGAAATCAAACCGTAAGCCAAATAAATTTTGAAATGTGTTATAAAATGCCAATGCTCTTTTGTCTTTTAATATCTCTATCTAAAAGTTCCATGTATTTTCTTTAAATACTTTTTTTCCTAAAAGGATTTTCTTTTTTATATGTTTGCTTTTGTCATTCATTAATCTAAGGATGATAAATCTTTCCTGTTCCAGTGGCTAGTATACTTTTAAAGAACATAAAAAAGTAGAATTCTATGAACCAACGACAATTTGTATATCTACCCAAAATAACAGATAGAAAAAATAAAAAGGGGCCATGAAAGCTAAGAAATAACATGAACATAAGATATTTCTTTGCCAGTGTAAAAACTGATTAAAAAAAAAAAAAAAAAAAAAAAAAAAAAAAAAAAAAAAAATTAATTTTTTTTTTTTTTTTTTTTTTTTTTTGCAGTACTGGGGATTGAACTCAGGGGAATTCTACCTCCAAGCTACACCCCCAGTCCTATTTTTTATTCTTTATTTTGAAACCGAGTCTCACTAAGTTGCAGAATGCCTCACTAGGTAGCTGAGGCTGGCCGCGAACCTGGATCCTCCGGTCTCAGCCTCCCGAATGCTGGGATTACAAGTGTGCGCCACCATGCCCTGCTCTATAACAGTTAATTTAAACAAGTATTGAAGCATATTCTAGAATCAATATTATGCCATAGAAAAAACTTTTGTAGTTTTACATGTGGTTTTAGATTTTTTTTTAACCCAAAGCAGATGATATGTGAATAATCAGATATCCAAGGGGAAACAAAGCAGTTATAAATTTAAAGAGAAATATGTTACCTATATTTGGCAGCAAAAACATCCAGCTGGGGTCTAGATTAATTTTTGTATTAATTAAGTGCTGTACAACATGCTAAGTGATTGGCAATTTGGAAAATCACTTATTTACCAACTGACACATAGGAGATTTGATGTACCTTGTTCATTTAAATATTGCTTACTAGTTAATGCTTCTTAATTTATATGTTTTTGATTAGTCATGTTTCTAGGAGGCCATAAGCATTCACAAAATAAAAATACATATAATCTAAATCAATGCTGTCTGCAGTCCTAAAATAAAGAAGTCACTATGACATTTCATTAATGTTATTAGGTAAGGTGATTTTTCTTACCCATGGACTGCAACATGTTCTCACCTTTTTCTCTCATTATCAGAAATCTAAGTAGGCATTAAAGTGATTTATAGATTATATTTAAAATAACTCATTTATGTGCAAAATTAAATAAATTGATTTTTTAATTTCTGAATTAAATTTTAATTTCCTGTAAGAATTATCATTACAAACTCTTATCAGAGTTTAATATCTATTTTCTTCTTCTTCTTCTTCTTCTTCTTCTTCTTCTTCTTCTTCTTCTTCTTCTTCTTCTTTTTGTCATATGATGATAGAACTCAGAGATGTTCGACCACTGAGATGCACACTCAGCACTAATTTTTTTTTTTTTTAATTTTTAGACAGAATTTCTCTAAATTGCTCAGCTGGCCTCAAAATTGAAATCATCTTGTATCAGCCTCTCAAGTACTCATATTATAGATGTGAGCCATGATGACTAGCTTTAGGGTTGAATTTCTGAAGCAGTAAATATATGGTCACTCATTTGAATTATTAATCAATTTATAAGGGTGCATTGTGTTGTACCCGGAGACAATGCTGCCTTTAGAAATAGGTGATATGAATTACATTTGGTTGTTATTTTATGTGTTTATGTCAAATAAACATATATATTTGAGGGTGAGTTTCTTCTCTTTATCAATTGAGGGGGTTGAAATACAACATATCTAAGTTCTATGTAACATTTATAAAGCTAGGAAATACTATGTTGATTCATATTTCCAGGATGTAGATTCAGTTACACACTTCAGATAGTTAAAAATATATAAGAAAACATACTATATAGTATTTAGTTTCTTCAGCTTTTTGTAGTTCATATTTTATCACCAGACTGATAGAACAAGAAGCTATATAGCAACACTAGGACTCAGTCTTTAAATGAGTTTTTCTTTTAACAAATGACAGAGAAATCCAACTTTAGTTCTTTTTATACTTAATCATTTTAATAATCTGCAAAATTATGTAGTGTTGTACAAACTTATTTCTTAATACCAGAATTATTTTGTTCTTAAAATCATACAAAGTCTACTTTTAAAGTTTATTTCAAATAATAATCTTGGGTGTAAAAAAAACATATTCACTTTTTTGAAGAATTTATAGCCTTATAATATCTCTAGGTCATTTTATCATATTCTTTTTTCATGCAACAATTAGAAAAATGAAATGAATGATATATGTTTATAATATAAGTGCTTCAATTTTTTTCTAAGTAGATCACTCCCTCTTTATTTTCTAAACCAAGTTTCATCTACGTTTCAATGGAAAATTACATTATCATGTTAAAGATTTCAAATATTGTTAGTCCTATTTGGAAAATATGTTCTCATTCAGAGTCCAGTGCTCCTTAAAGTATTTTCTGATTTTCATAATCAGGATGGTATTCTAATTTTTAATGAGTCCTTCTAATGTCACTTTTCTGTAACTACAATCTAGATCCTTTTTATTTTCTGAGTATCAATGATCATATAACCCAGGTGTGGTGGTGCATGCTTGTAATCCCAGCATTTGGGAGGTTGACACCGGAGGGTTCACAGCCAGCCTCAGCTACCTAATGGGGCCCTCTGCAACTTAATGAGACCCTGTTTCAAAATAAAGAATAAAAAATAGGGCTGGGGCTGTCGCTTGGAGGTAGAATGCCCCTGAGTTCAATCCCCAGTAGTGCAATCAAACAAACAAACCAATGATCATATAATGCATAATATGATTGAATTTATTTAAATGGCTTTGTAATTTTTTATTACTTTTACCACACTGTCCTTCATGAAATGATGATGACAGTTATTTGTATTCTGTTAGATTATCTCTTTTCTGAATTGTTTTTTAATTTATACCTTAGATATCATTCTAAAATTATGCAATTTGAGAAAAGAAGTAAATTTTTTCTTCACAAGGCAATAAAGAACCCTGTTCGTCTCATAGTAACTCAATGTTGCCAACAAAAATTGTATTGTTTTTATAGATTCTCTTTTAGAAATATATTATCACCCTATAGTTCAAAATGATTTCTCAAATTAGCCTTATCATAAATTGCAGTGGAATTTTAAAGATTCCAATTGTTATAATAAAAAATTCTGGATATGCTAAAATTTTCAAAAAGGTCATCATTTAATCATATGTATATATGATTTATGTAAGTGCATATTAACATAGTGCATTGTATTAATTTCACAAATAATTCTTGAGCATCAAACAAATAATTCTGATGTATATGTGTAGCCAAATTATTCTGTATAGAATGAGATCATGATTCAGTGAACTCATTTTATATACAGCTTATAGATTCCACAGCTCACAATTTGACTGGTTCGTGTACTTAGAGGAGTTTGCTTTTTTCTGGTGGCTTAGCAACTCACTTGTGCAGTTGTTGTCTTTTATTATTTGCTAAATATAAAAAATCAGTTTGTATGGGAGCTTTAAATAAAACATGAGGATGGAGTGTTTATTGAAACTTTACATTTCTTTAACCTTTTACATATTTCTGTAAAACATCTTGGTAAAATATAAATTTTACCTAGAATGGACAGTTTAGTGCAGTAATATTGTCAGCACTTAATACTTAAGCCAAATGATAATACACAAAATACTGAAATAAATAAGTATGAAAATTATGTCTATTAGTATGTGAAAATTTTAGCTGTAGGATTTAAAAACAATATATTTATGGTCAGATATAGAGGAATTCCAATTTAAAATGTTATAGTTTATTTTTAAGAGTCTAGCTAGAAGTATTACAAATATATGGTAGGGAACTATATCACCCATGAATAGTTTTCCATTTTGACGGTGGATAAACCATGAAAAGATTATATAATCAAGATATAAAGTTATTCAGAAACTAGGCTACAATAAGGGATATAATAAATCCTTCCACTGAATTTTCTTGATGCTTTATCATTTCACTGAAGTAATTCAGTTCTCTGTCATTAAGTGAAATAAAACTCAAAAGTCAGAGCAATACAAAAGGGAAATGTTGAAAAGATTTAAATGTGTCCTAAAATGGAACTCTGGACCTGATGTTGCACTATATGTTAATGTTTCAGTATTACCAGTTTCCTATCAGGAAACAAAACAAAACAAACTGGATTTTCTTTAGGTTTCAGTAGAACTCCTGACAATCACTTTGCTTCTTCTGTTTCAAACACAAGGATTTTAACAGTGTGTACCGAAGTCCAGACCTGGCAATTAATTACATGCATTTTAAGCAACTATTCTGTGGTTCTACCACCTAATCTTTTTAAGTCAGTTGTTACTTCTTGAGAATTTGCATCAGCATCATGATTAACCCTGAAGTCTGGGTTCTATTCCAATTCTACACATGGGCTTCTATTAAGCCACAATTTTACATGTGCTAAAGTGTAAGTAAGTGTGTATAATAAACACTGAATTGTTTCCAGTATCTGTGAACAGGTGGCAAGGAATTCAAAGTATAGGGCTACTGGGATATTAGCCTTTAATGGAAATTCAAAGACAATTGTTATTCAAGTTAACCTGAAGAGCCAGAGAGAATGTTTATCCTCTTCCTGATCTTACCGTTGGTCAAGTCTGTTGTTATTTGGAGATACTCATTGTTCATAATTTTAAAATCTGATTTATATTAGTTGTTACAGTTGCTTAGATATTCTGGTTCTAAACTTGGTTGTCCATAAGTTTCTTTAAGATAAATTGCAGTTCTCATCAGCATAGAGTACTGTGCAAATAAGATGCAGAATTTTATCCACTTTTAAATTTAAAGATAAAATTCTAAAATACATTTTTTCTTTTTCTTTACATTTTATTTTTAATATTACCAGTTCTCTTCATAGATATATGCCATTTGTTAAACTTGAAAGTCCTTCTTCATCTTTAATTACTGGACCCAAACATTTCATTCTTGATATAAAATGTATTCATAAAACTCCCATGACATACTGAAATGTTTCTTTTGTGCTTTCATTCACTTGCTATACACTGGCTTTATGATTTTCAAGTTTTAATATGTTATATCTGTCTCTATCTTAGAAAAAGACCACACAGAAGGGATTCTGGCTTTTCATATTTGAACTACCAGAAACTAATGTTCTGTTTGATAACCTTTGAATAAGTCAGTGAATGAGGTCAGAGAAAAAGCCACTCACCCTGTATATCTTTTATAGTAATGTGTACCTTCATTCTCTAAATACCTGTAATGTGGCTATAAAAATCAAACGGATTCTTTTACAAATAAATAGAATAAATAGAAAATAAATATTTCAGCATTTACTATTCAATTGGGTAGACAAGGCAGATGTGAGGTGACAAGTTCTTACTTTCATATTTGATTATGTGTAAAGTCAAGTAATCATCCATGAATATTATAACAACCATCATCAATCACCATCTCCCTGACTAAAACAGCTGAAGTCCTATTACAAAATTACTTCCACATATTTTATATAGGTTAAATGCTGCCATCTGCCCATTTTGCAATTGTATAAAGATTCTTTTAAAGGTAATGTTTTCTATCAACATCAGCCTAAGAGAATAATCACCACTGAGATTCTCAAAACGGCTGCTATTCTGTACAAATCACTAGACACTTTACTCCATAGAAAAGGAGTACGATCTTGAAGAATATAGTTTAGTGTGTAATCTATAGCCCTAAAAATAAGTCCATACTCTGTCTTTGTTACAAAGGTTTCTTACTTCTTTTGGAAGACTCTTCAAAAGAAACATTAGAATTGTTGACTTATTTACTATTTGCTTTAATTAGGTATAAGCTTCAAAGAACCATTTTCTGCATTAAATTAGTATTGTGTCCAGAAGCTCCTTGAAGTATTGAATTCTAGCCATGGAAAAAAACTTCCATGTCAATACATTTTCTTTCATCCAGCTTGTCAATAAATTACAAATAGATCTTATGATCACACAAGATGTATGATTTTGAACCTTACAAAAGAAGTTAGTTGTTTTCTTATTATAAATTTTTGTTTTTTTTTTTTTAATATTTTAGAAAGCAACTAACTTCTTTTGTAAGGTTCAAAAGATCTGTTTTTTTTTTAATTTTTATTGGAGCATTGTAATCATACATCTTGTTGAAGTTCTGTTTGATAGGGGCATACGTGCACACAGAATTCATTGAGCCCTTCCCCAGTTCCTGCCTTATTTCCTCCTCCTCCCTTTCAATGTTCAGCAAAGTGATTGGATTTGATAAATCTGTGCATGGACCTCATGACCATTGAGGTGCTTCCCTCTTCCCCTCTTTCCTCTCCCTCATTAGGTCCCCTTTTTCACTAAAGTTTCTCCTTTATCTAGAGTCTTTCCTATGTCCCAGTTTCTCCCTGGCTTCAGCAATGTCAGGGGGCACATCTGATTTTTTTTTCATTTTTGTAACAGACTAATCTCACTTAGCATAATGTTCTCCTCTTCCATTCATTTCCCTGTAAAGAACATATTTTTTTTCTTCTTTTATAAAGAATTCAATTGTGTATGTATCCCATAGTTTTTTAATCCATTCATTTGTCGATGGACATCTTGGCTACTTCCATAATTTTGCAACTGTGAATTGTGCAGTTATAAACATAGACATGCATGCACTACTCTGGTGTTTTGGCTTCCATTTGGGGGGGTAGATACCCAGGAGTCTTATATCACTGGGTGTGGTGACACATGCTTGTCATCCCAGCACTTGAGAGGCTGAGACAGGAGGATTAGAGGTTCAAAGTAAACCTCAGCAACTTAGCAAAGCTCTCAGCAACCTAGTCAGATCAAATCCTGTTTCCAAATAAGGAATAAAATTGGGCTGGGGATATAGCTTGGAGGTAGAATGCCTCTGTGTTCAATTCCCAGTACCCCCCAAATAAATCTGAATAGACTTTCTTTCTTTTTTTTTCAGTATTGAGGAACTGAGCAGAAACTAATGAAGTAAAGAATAAAAAAAATACAGAAAATCAACAAAACAAAAAGCTGGTTTCTTGAAAAAAATAAACCAGATAGATAAACCATTAGACAACCTAAACATTAGAAAGAATCAACACAAATTACCAAAATAAGAGATGAAAAAATATAAGATTACCACTGACAGTGTGGAAATACAGAGGATCATCAGAAACTATTTTGAAAAACTATACTCCAAAAAGTGGAAAATCTAAAAGAAATTGAGAAATTTCTAGACACATATAACCTTCTTAAATTGAGTCAAGACATTATAGAAAACTTAAACTGACCCACAGCATTCAAAGAGAGAGAAATAGCAATAAAGAGTGTATCATCAAACAAAAGCCCACAGCCAGATGATTTTCCAAGTGAATTTTATAATACCTTTATAGAAGAACTAATCCTAATACTTATCAAAGTATTCCATTATATAGAAAGAAATGAGACCCTCCCAAACACATTCTATAAAGCCAACATCACATTGATATCAAAGCCAAATAAAGACAGCTCAAGAAAAGAAAACTATAGGCCCATATTGATTAATTTATATGCAAAACTGCTAAACAAAATACTTTCAATGTGCATTCAAAACCACATCAAGAAAATTGTAAACCATGACCAACCCAGGTTCATCCCAGAGAGGCAAGGCTGGTTCAACATACAGAAAACAATCCATGTAATTTACCACATAAACAGAATCAAAGACAAAAATAACATGATCATCTCAATGGATGCTGAAAAAGCATTTGACAAGATCCAACATGCATTCATACTAAAAGCATGGCAGAGAATTGGAATAGAAGGAAAGTACCTCAACATCATAGAGGCAATATACAGTAAGCCCACAGCCACTATCATATTACATATGATGCAATAGTTCCCACTAAAACAGGAACAAGACAAGAATGTCCTTTATCACCTCTTTTGTTCAATAGAGTACTTGACACTCTAGCCAGAGCAGTAAGGTAAGAGAAGGAAGTCAAAAGGGTAAAAGTAGGGAAAGAAGAACTAAAACTACCACTTTTTACAGAAGACATGATACTATACTTAGAAGACCCAACAAACTCAACCAAAAAACTTATAGAACTGATCAACAAATTCAGCAAAGTCTCTGGATACAAAATCAATCTTAAAAAATCTGAAGCTTTCCTTTGTGCCAACCATAGTCCACAGAAAACGAAATCCAGAAAACAATTCCACTCACAAAAACACCCTGAATAATAAAATACTTAGGGATAAACCTAACCAAGGAGGTAAAAGACCTCTATAAGGAAAACTACAAAAAATTGAAAAAGAAATCAATGAAGACCTTAGAAGATGGAAAGATCTTCCATTCTCTTGGATAGGCAGAATAAATATCATCAAAATGGCCATATTCCCAAAAGTAATCTACAGATTCAATGCAATACCCATGAAATTACCAAAGTAACTCCTCACAGACATATAAAAATCAGTCTTTAAATTCATTTGGAACAAGAAAAAGCTGAGAATAGCCAAAGTAGATCTTAGCACCAAGAACCATGCAGGAAGCATCATAATCCCTGACTTCAAACTCTACTACAAAGCCACAGTAATAAAAACAACGTGGCATTAGCACAAAAACAGAAATATAGACCAATGGAGCAGGATGGAAGATTCAGAAACAAACCCATATGCTTATAGTCAATTGATTTTTGACAAAGGAGCCAAAAATATACACTGGAAAAAAGATAGCCTCTTTAACAAATGGTTTTGGCAAAACTGGTTAACCATATGCAGGAAAATGGAAATAAACCCCACTTTCTCACCCTGTACAAGAGTCAACTCAAGATGTATTAAAAACCTGGAAGTCAGGCCAGAGACCTTGCAGCTACTTGAAGAGGGCATAGGCCCAACACTTCAACACATAGGCACAGGTAAAAACTTTTCAACAAGACCCCAAAAGCACAAGCAACCAAAGGAAGATCAATACATGGGATTGCATTAAACTGAAGAGCTTCTGTTTAGCAAAGGAAACTATCAAGTACCTCAACAGAGAGACCACAGAGTGGGAGACAAATTTTGCCAGCTACTCTTCTGATAGAGGACTAGTATCTAGAATATTCAAAAAATTCAAGAAACTCACAGCTAAGAAAACAAATAGCCCAATCAAAAAATGGGCAAAGGATCTAAATAGACACTTTTCAAAAGAAGAAATACAAATGGCCAATAAATTTATGAGGAAATGTTTTACACCATTAGCGATCAGAGAGATACAAATAAAAACTACCTTGAGATCTCACCTAACCACAATCAGAATGGCAATCATCAAAAACACAAACAATAACAAATGCTGGCAAGGGTGTGGAGAAGTAGAAACCTAATACATTGTTGGTGGGATTTCAGATTAGTGCAACCACATTGGAAAACAGTATGGAGGATCCTCAGATGAATAGAAATGAACCTACCATATGATCCAGCAATACCACTTCTGGGTATCTACCCAAAATATGAAAACCAAATGATCAAACTGATACATGTGTATCTATGATTATAGCTGCACAATTCACAATTGCCAAACTATGAAACCAGCCAAGATGTCCATCAACAGATGCATGGACTACTAAACTATGGGATATGTACACAATGGAATTTTACTCAGCCATAAAGAAGAACAAAATCATGTCATTTTCAGGGAAATGTATTGAACTGTAAAACATTATGTTAAGTGAGATCAGTCAGTCACAAAAAGTAAAAAATCATAAGCTCTTCCTAATATTCAGAAGCTAGGGAGAAGTGGGGCATAAGATGGACCCCAGATGAATGAGAAACTTTAGGTGAGCAAAGAAGTTAACTTAAATGAAGGTGATGGGGGCACCCTAATGCATATGATGCACTTTCACAAACATATCAAAGTCAATCACTAATCTGAACCTGAGAAGGAAAGAGGGTGAGGGAGTGAGGCAGAAATTGGGGAAGAGTTAAATAAGAAATGTGTGCATGTATGCCTTATCAGCTTTTACCTAACAAAGATGTATGATTACAATGCACCAATTAAAAAATAAAATAAAAATAATAAATAATTTTAACCTAGATGTGGTAGCACACAGCTGTAATTCCAGTATTTGAGAGACTGAGACAGGGGAATATGTTTGAAACGAGCATGAGCAGTTCAGCCAGACTCTATTTTTTTTTTTAATTTTTTTATTGTAGTAATTCGTGCAATATAGCATACATCTTTGTTAAGTACGAGTTGTTAACAACATATTTGCACACAGTTCTCATTTGACCCTTTCCCCAATTCCCACCCCAATCCCCTCCCCTTCCCTCCCCCTCAGGTTCACTTCGGTGAGTGACCTTTATATGATTGTGTAATTACATCATGTGCTTTAGGGCGTCCCTCTGCCCCCTGCGTCCACTACAATTAAATCAACTTCGTAGCTTATCGAGGATCTCTCCTTTTCATCTGGAGACCCTCCTATGCCACATCCCCTCCCTAGCATCCACATATTAGGGAGAACATATACTTCTTAACTCTTTGTGACTGATTAATCTCACTTAACATAATGTTTTCCAGTTGCATCCATTTCCCTGCAAAGAACATGATTTTATTCTTCTTTATGGCTGAGTAAAATTCCATTGTGTACATATCCCATAGTTTTGTAATCCATTCATCTGTAGTTGGACATCTTGGCTGCTTCCATAGTTTGGCTATTGTGAATTGA